>KN474651.1:25103-41270 GCA_000787095.1 Periophthalmodon schlosseri
GCGATGAAGCAGCCGGGACCCATGATGCGAACAGTGACACATTGTAAATGAAGGTGAAGACGTCCACCCGCTCCCCTGCACAGCCTTTCAGGACCCGACCCACCACTCCATTTGGACACGCTGCTTTCCTGATGTTGATGCTGCGGAGGGCACATCTCACCTCATGTGTGATCAGGAGTGGGGCAGAGTCAGAAGAGGGGAGAGGGTGCAGCACAGGCTCGGTGTTCTCCCTGTCAAAGCTTGCATAAAGAGGTTTTGGACCTCAGCTAAGGTGGGACAGTCAGCTGAAGGAAGTGGTGATTTCCTCGTATAGTCCATGATGGCCCCGATGGCGGGGTCAAACTTGGCCTCAATACGCCTCTTGTGTTGTTGTTTGGAAAAATTGATGCCTCTCCTCAGAGCAGCCCTGGCTGTGCTGTACACCTCCTGGTCTCCATAACTAAAGGCACTATTCCTAGCTCTCTAGCTACAGTTATTCAAAGTTTCATGAGTGTCCGTACATCCCAATCTGTGTGTTGGAAACAGTACTGGTGCATAGGAAGAGCATCCTTTAGCCTGATTGTACTCCCAGCACTTTTGATCTTGGGTGTATACCGTGGGTGTAGCAGAGAGAGAGGTAGTCTGACAGACCCGGGTGGGGGTAGGCCTGTGTCTGCTACATTTGTATACACCTGGTCTCCAAAATTGTATCTCCTCTATTAGCACACTTCACATTTTAGTGGAATTTGTGAAGAACTATTTTTAAATGTGATTGAAGTCCCCAGCTGCACAGATGTAAACAGCGGTAAATTCCCTCGGGAGCTAAAACAATAAAACACTTTAGCAACAAGACTGGTCTACACAGTTTATCCACTACCCTGACGTTAGCGCACCAGGAGTTGTTAATACAGATGCAGCGTTCCCCAGTGGTCTTCTTACCAGAGTCCGTGATCCTGTCGGCTCAGCAGGCGGTGCGTCCCGCTAGCTCTATAGCCACATCCAGAATGGAACTGCCTAGCCAGGTCTCAGAGAAAATCATGCAGCAACATTGCATCCTCATTTTGTCCCTGTCCCCTGTTCATTGAGGAGGTTGTTGGTTAGAACCTCTGAGTGGCGTAAGCATGTCCTTGTGTCAGTGAAAATTTGCCCAGATGAGTCAATAATACATCATTACAGAGGTCATTGAAAATGTTCACCTGAATTCACTGTCTGAGGTTATTCACAACAGGTCAAGTTTACTGGGCCATAATTAAAAAGAGAAGACAAAATGGAGCATGCAGTAGCCACAAAAAGGCGCTCATGCAATAATTATACCCTCAAAGTGGAGCGCTGTGGGATTAACCAGATTATAAACCAAAATAATTATAATCACCCCTTCAACAAAACTGAGACATTTTGAAACCAAGACACTGCTTCAAAACCTGCACAGGATTTGGACTATAGTGAATAAAATGTATGGCTTTGAAAGAAGTCTGGCGAAAATCCAGGATGGCAAATAGAGATTGGAGAGGGAAACCTTCAAACAGGCTTTCAAAAATGGATTGATTTTTTTTTTTGTGGCATGAAATCCTTGAGATTCAATATGCAGAAGATGAAAGATGGTGTTAGCAAAAAACAGGAAGAGCAGTGTTCCATCCAGGTGTTTATGTTCTACAAATTCAGCAGAAATAAGAGGTGGATTAATTGTCTACAAAATAATATGACCCGTTTTTTGATGACTTTACAAAATTACTATATCCTGTGATTGTCTGTAAGACAACTAAAAAATCTACAAAAAGTAAAAAAATTAGCATTGCTGTCTTTGAGACAAGTGCATGCCATGATGTTTCTATTCCTGTAATTATAAGAAGATGAAAGCGTACTGTTTTGGTACGTCTTCACCTGCATGAGCTGCTCACTTTTAATACCATCTGCTTTTCAATATTTTTGTTTCTTGCTCCAGCACTATTTCACCATATAGACTACATTTTTGCAGCTTTATCCAAGTAAGGGGTGTTTAAATATTTGCTCCAGGTGAGGCTTGAACTCATAACCTAGGAATCACTTTGCAGGCTACTGTCTTATAAATACCACATGCTGATCAGTTGCACCACTGGAGCACACAGTTTAGCCATATAATAATAACCACATGGATGTACAATTGTAACACTTGATGGTGTCGGAAAATTGGGAATTTATTGAAATCCACAGGTCTTGGTGATTTCTATAGTATAAATGTTTGATAACATGAGATTGAAACCCTGAGCACAATTTTCAACACACATTCAAGTTGTGGATTACTTTCAAGTTTTCTGAAGTTGCCGTTGTTCTTGCTTCTGGTGAAGTTTGAACTCACAACCTCAGCAACACTCTGCAGGTTACTCTTATAAACATTGCGTGTGCACCGGCTGCACCACTGGAGCTTGTCGTTTACAGACATACCATGAAATCACAACCGCTGTAGGAAATGTAAAAAGGAAATCTAGCAGGACATAGGACTTGGAAATCATGAATGAAAGTAAATAAATGTGTAGTATATAGGTATGTCTTCACCTGCATGACTTTAAATGAAATACTTCATATACAAAATATTAAAATTTTTTGCTAAAAATAGACTCAAATAAACACACGTTTGCTAATTTCGGTTGTGTTTAATGCTCTGAAAAACATGTATCTTCACAAACCTGTCTTTCACCTGTCATTCACCTGTCAGTCAGTTCATGTTCTTGTACCTGTCTCCCCAGCTGTTCATCCAAACTGCCACCCTGACCGTGTCCATGTCCCTGAGTGCCTCTGTGTCTCTGGGGATGCTCTACATGCCCAAAGTCTACGTCATCATCTTCCACCCAGAGCAGAACGTGCAGAAGAGGAAGAGGAGCTTCAAGGTACCATAGTTAACACATTTTGCATTTTTGTGTTTCCCAATGATAAAAGAGCCCAGAGAAATTTGTATAACATTAGTATACAATTATAAACATCTAAAATCAAGTCTTGAAAAAATAACCCACACCTTTATTCCAACAATATATTTGAATATATTGAAATACACACAGCCTCAACAGACATCTAGAAAACACTGTAATGTATTCAACGTTTCCCATTCATAGACTAGTATATTGATAGCCCTATACTCCTTGAAAATTACTCCTTAAATAGCGAATATTTAGACTCTACAATTGTACAAGATCAGAATGAATACTATAAAAATAGTGCCTCCTTAGTTGTCAACTAAATCTTTGTGAAACACTGATTAGTTGCATTTCATAAAAAGCTGTGTGTGGTGATTTTTCTAATTCAAATTGCTTAGTGTGTAGCCAGTGATTCCATCCCTTATTATAAATATATGATAATCAATTACTTTAGCTGTTTCCATGACAACATTTTAAATCCAATATTTCATTTAGCGTAGCCTTTGCACAATTTGTCGAAAACCTAGCAAGAACATCTAGGTTTCTAATACAAAATGATCTGAAGAAAGGTGCAGCTAGGTTCTCTCGATTGTGATCCTGGCTCAGAGCTGGTCTTATGCTAGATCCATCATCACTCAATAATGAACGTATAAGTGGAGAATCTAAAAACTCCCATAGTGAATGAACATGAAAGTGCGTGGTTGCTATTGTCAAAGCACTCATCAATCATTTGCATTGTTCTGTAATTTTTCAAAATTGTGCTTTTCACATGATGATTTTGGACACTGATTGCTTTGTCTTATTTCACTGTGTCCTCAGGCTGTGGTCCAAGCTGCTCGGGTTTCTCAAAAAAACCCAGATGAAAAACAGAATGGAGAGACAAAAATCGAGCCTGACAGGACACAGTAACCGCACTTTCAACATCTATATCAACAGGTAAATGACGGCACAGGTTTGTAGGAGAGGCCAGGAGCAATAACAGTTCTACACGTCTGATAATAGGACCAGGGGAAATGAATGAGTCTGTGTATGGAGATGATTTGTAGAAGAAGGCAAACCAATAACATCTCTATGGAGACAAGCAGGTTGCGACCCTCCACCAGAAAAGTTACATAGTGCTCCTTTTACCACATCCTAACTAGATTCAAAACGTGTTAAAACTAAACCAGGGTCTAAAACTTCATTTAATTCCCATTTTTTTGCCCAACCAGTACATACACTGTGTTCCAAATTATTATGCAATTGATATTTTTCTCTGATTTTACCAAATTGTCAATATAAATGACAGTCATTGTAATTTTCAAGCCATTAACCTTTAGAGTACAATTCGAATGTTATTGAACAAACCTCCCAGTGATGACAGTATTTTACCAAAAATAAAAACTTAAAATGCACTGTTCCAAATTATTATGCACAACACAGTTCCAAACCATATTATTGTTGTAAAGAACTGAAAATGGTCATTTGTTTATTTTTCAATTAGAAGCATTAGCATATTACTGAAATCAAAAGCTATTTCAATCAAAACATCTTAACAGGTCAAGTTACATTTTAACATAGGACCCCTTATTTGATAGGAGCTTCACAATTCTCGCATCCATTGAACTTGTGAGTTTTTGGAGAGTTTCTGCTTGAATTTCTTTGCTGGATGTCAGAATAGCCTCCCAGAGCTGCTGTTTGGATGTGAACTGCCTCCCGCCCTCTTAGATCTTTCACTTGAGGATGCTCCAAAGGTTCTCAATAGGGTTGAGGTCAGGGGAAGATGGGGGCCACACCATGAGTTTCTCTTCTTTTATGCCCATAGCAGCCAATGATGCAGAGGTATTCCTTGATGGTGCATTGTCATGCATGAAGATGATTTTGCTATGGAAAGCACGGTTCTTCTTTTTGTACCATGGAAGAATGTGGTCAGTTAGAAACTCCACATATTTTACAGAGGTCATTTTCACACCTTCAGGGACCCTAAAGGGGCCGACCAGCTCTCTCCCCATAATTCCAGCCCAAAACATGACTCCGCCACCTCCTTGCTGATGTCACAGCCTTGTTGGGATATGCTGGATGGTCCATCTGTTTGAAAATGAGTCTTCATGTATTTCTGGGTCCACTGGAGCCGTTTCTGCTTGCGAGCATTGGTTAAGAATGGCTGAATAGAAGGTTTATGCATAACTGCAAGCCTCTGGAGGATCCTACACCTTGATGTTCACAGGTCTCCAGAGGCGCCAGCAGCTTCAAATACCTGTTTGCTGCTTTGTAATGGCATTTAGCAACTGCTCTCTTAATCCGATGTATTTTGCCTTCCTCATTGTGTGTTTATCTGCACAAATCAATCTGTGCTCTGAATCAGCTACAAATCTCTTAATAGTAGTGATCACACTTAAGTTTTTGTGAAATATCTAAGGTTTTCATACCTTGTCCAAGGTATTCAACTATTTCACGCTTTTCGGCACTAGAGAGATCCATTTTCTTTCCCATATTGCTTGAAAATGGTGGTCTGCTTAATAATGTGGAACGTCCTTCTTAAGTAGTTTTTCCTTTAATTGGACTTATCTGGCAAACTAATTGGCTCAGGTGTCTGAGATTGATTTCACTGACCCAAAGAGCCCTGAGACACAATACCATCCATGACTTTCACTGGAAAACAAAAAATTTTACCTTTATGACACTTAAACACAATTTGCATAATAATGTGGAACGCGGTGTATGTGCTGTCTTCTACAAGTAAGCACCAAATAGCAAACATAGCCCATAGCAGATTTGGATAAATTCACGTAAATATTTGTGTAATTTCTAGACTAATTTGAACATCAGAAATAGAAAAACTGCACAAGAAAAAATACATAGAAGTAGATTATGAAACAGTCCCAATCCTCAGACACTGCAGAGGTGGAACAGATGAGTTCTGACATCTCCAGCTCCTGTCTACTCAATATTTAACTCATAATTAAACTTTGATACCTCCAGCCCATGAGCACCCATTACACTAACTAGACCTGGTGTAGTCCTGGTCCAGCCCACTTGGGTCTTTTACTGCATGACGCCAGCTGAAGCCATAATTGATTTTCTATGTTATTTTGATCAGTACCATTTTCAGCCAATCACAGCTCAGTTCAGACCAATACAGGAAGTGTTCATGTCACACGACGACTCTCAAATGTCATTTATGAATATTTCACATGATGAATGCTTAACGAACTGCCATTGACCATATTTGTACATGTTACAGTACTCTTCTCATGCTCCATGCTTCATGCTCCTCTTAGCTTAGTCCCTTGTTGTATGAGACGCATATTTTACAATTAATTTTATTTTATTGTGTTTCCAGAGTTTGGATTATCCATAACAAGCACAAAAACCTCATCTTGGACAAATTTATCAGCAAAACTCATCACCAGCAACCACGCACAAGTGGACTCCTGGGATGTATTGGGGCCTCTCCTTTGTCCTACGCTGATGGACATGAGAAAGAAAACTGACAAACTGAATATAAAAGTTGTCCAGTGACTTCTTTGTGGCATTACTATTATAAACTGGGATTTAGGAGAAAGATTACTCTATCTGGGACATGTTTTTGTGTTGTTTGTATCTTTGATCACGTGGCTTCTCAGAGAAAATATCAAATAATGTTATTGTCAGATATTTGTTGTATTGATGATTAAATGTTTCTTTAGTGATTTGATATTTAAAATGAAGACTGCAGCCAAGCTATTTTGACCCAGTATTTGATTTGAAAAAGAAAAAGAAAGGCTACAGTTTGGCTTCAAAATTTGTCTTGATTAAATGTATATTATTTATTTCAAAATAATGAAGAAGGCTTTTTCAAGTAAATTCTTTGTTAAAAATTACTGATTTCTATGATTACATTACATCCATTATAAATACAAATTATGATTTATGTAATTGCCAGACAATGGGACCCAGATTACAAATAGGGAGGCTATCAGAAGACATCTGCTGCCACCTGCTGATCATATTTGAACAAAATTATCATCTTTGAAACTCTCTTGTTTTGTTTTTTGGAACAACATTAAAATTTTGATCTACACTTTTGTAAACCAACCTTTTTTTTGTTTGTTTTTTTATGCGTGGTAGCCATAGAAGTATAATAAAATCATGCTTGTAGCCTGTAGCAGCTGATTTGAGCTGTGGGATTGTCCCTCTCGTCTCTCTGTTGCGGCCGTCTGACAGTTCCATCATGGCGGCCTCCTCTTGCGCTTCACGTGAGTTGTTCACGTCTGGCGTACGGGCTGTTTTACACAACTGGCCCGTTCTACAGGTGAGTGTTACCGAGGAGAGACTGTTCAATTGCAGATGTGAGTCCGCGATGGCCGAGAAAAGCAGAAAGTTCGAGAACTAGCCAAACATGCAGTTGGTTTAGCTGCCAGCGCTAACAAGCTAATGCTAACAACATGAAACAGACCAAGAACTATTTCAGTGTGTACGATAATTAAACAGTTTGTTTTAGTATTAGGTGGGGGTCATTGGGTAGGGGGTTGTGTGGACAGTGTGTGTGGTGGAAATGTGTGTTTAGCGAAAGGTTGTATTAAGTTGCACATTTGATCTCTTTTTAGATCGCAGTAGATAATGGGTTCGGAGGAGTTTACGGTCAGCAGAAAGCGGACTGGATGGTGGATGTGCTGCAACAGTATTTTCATGACAATGGTGGAAATAATTTTTGCTCATATGATAATGTAGTAAATTATCGCAACGTTTTGATTATTATAGCAAATGCATTTTAGTTGAACAATTTAAAGGTTTGTGCTATTGGATATGAGTCTACATCAGTTTCATTCTAAACTTGTTAATTGAGGAAAATGCAGTCAGTCTATGTCCCCCAGAATTGAAGAACTTCGTGACGTATTTATAACTTGTATAACTCTTAGCTTTGTATTTTAGCTGACCTGCAGCAGTTTGAGGTGGAAGACTACATCTCCACTCTAATGGATCAGGAATTTGACACAGTGGTGGATGACGGGAGCTTACCCCAGGTAGGAAAAAACAAATATTAATGCCATCCATCTAAAATGGGGTGTAATTTTAAGATTTCTGGCTTTGTTTGTCTAGAGACATTTGTTCATTTATTCGTTCAGTCTTTAATTCAGTTTTTTTGTACTACCCTGAAAATTTCTATGTTTCTATTTTCTATGTCCCCTGCATTGTCCCTGTAGGTATCCAAGGACCTGCTACAGATGTTTGGTCAGTGGAAACAGGGGGCGCTACAACAGCTGCAGGCCTCCATAAACAAACACACTCAGAGCAAACAAAGGGCAAAGGTCACCGCAGCCGCTCCAGAGTCTGACTCAGGCCAAGAGAGTGACGGTGACGATGAGGTTTGTATATCTAAGTGACATTACATTAATCATTTTACAATGTTTTTTGCAGTAATTCAACAATATTGCTTGAATTTAAGTGTATTATCCCATCCATCTTCTTCCACTTATCCTGAGCCGGGTCACGTGGGTAGATGTCTAATCAGGCACCCTCAGACCTCCCTCACCCTGGACACTTCCTCCAGCTCCCCCAGCTCCCCGGAGGAACTGGAGGAAGTGTCCAGCTCCTCCGGGGAGACCCCTAGACTTTCCCAGGCCAGACGAGAGACCATGTCCCAATTTGACGGTTGCACACTTTGAAGTACTGTTGGAAGTACCCGGCTGATGAAGGGTACTCCTCCGGCTGTGCCGAAATGGGACAGGCTTACTGCAATCGCTGTCTGTGTGCTGACGTTACGTCGCCTAGCAACAGTGATGACTGCTGACTAATGAGCTATACGACTGTTGACTCATGACCTAAACGTGTAAAATGGACACTGAAATAATGAGAGTTTCATTTTTAATTCTTTATTATTTCATAGAAGAAGAGTCAAGGTGTCATTGTCGCAGCCATTTATTTCTGTTTAGATTGAATGAAGTAAGGAATTCATCTTTCCCTTTGAATATCAATAGGCAAATATAATGTTGTAGGTGATTTTTTTTTTTTTTTTTTCCAATAGTAGCTAGTATTACATAACTTTAAGAAAATATAGTCACGCGCGGTGCATGATGGGATATAGCAGTGCGCAAAGTGTGTTCGGATGCACGCTTTGTTTACGTTTACGGACTCCTACATTTTCGGCTGCATTCGTCGGGTGCATGAAATGGGACAGGCTTTGTTGTGCCGGAAGTTACGTAAGTGCCCTTCAATGTACACAACGAAGTGTGCATTTGGCGAATTTGGACACGGCCATAGCCTCTCCAGCATGTCCTGCATCTTCCCTGGGGTCTCCTTTTGGTGAGACATGACCAGAAAAACTCCCTAGGGAGGTGTCCAGGAGGCATCCAGAACAGATATCCCAAGCCACCTCAGCTGCCTCCTCTCGAAGTGGAGGAGAAGCAGCTCTACTCCGAGCTCTTCGTGTGTGACTGAGCTCCTCACCCTAGCTCTAAGGGCCAACCTGTGGCGGAAACTCATTTCCGCATTGTATCCGCAATCTTGTTCTTTCAGTCATTACCCAAAGCCCATGACCATAGGTGAGGGTAGTAACGTAGATTGACTGGTAAATCAACAGCTTTGCCCTTCGACTCCGCTCCTTCTTTACCACAACAGTCCGATACAGCGATCGCATCACTGCAGATGCTGCACCAATCTGCCTGTCAATCTCACGCTCCATCCGTCCCTCACTCGTGAACAAGACCCCTTGAACTCCTCCACCTGAGCCAGGGACTCTCCATCCACCTGGAGAAGGCAAGCCACGTTTTTATGGTGTAGAACCATGGCCTCAGATTTGGAGAAGCTTTTTATCCCAGCTGCTTCACCCTCGGCTGCAAACCGCCCCAGTGCATGTTGCAGGTCAGGACAACATCATCTGCAAACAGCAGAGGTGAGCTCCAGAATTTCTGACTGCACCTTCAAATTCTGTCCTTAAAAACAAGGAGCAGGTCAATGTTCAGCCCTGGCAGAGTCCAACATGCACTCGGAACAGGTCTGACTTGCTGGCAAATGCAAACACAGCTCCTGCTCTGGTCTTACAGGGACCAGACAGAAAAGGGGCCCAGACATCATACTTCTGAAGCACTACCCAAAGGACACCATGAGGGACACGGACAAATGCCTTCCAGATCCACAAAGCACATGTGGAGTGGTTGGGCAAACTCCCATGAACCCTTGAGCACCCGATGAAGAGTATGGAGCTGGCCCAGTGTTCCGCGACTAGGATGAAAAACGCACTGCTCCTCCTGAACCCGAGGTTCGACTATCGGTTGGAATCTCCTCTCCAGTACCCTTCCCAGGGAGCCTGAGGAGTGTGATTCCCCTATAGTTGGAGCACACCCTCTGGTCCCCCTTCTCAAACAGAGGGACCTCCACCTCGGTCTGCCAGTCCAGAGGGACTGGACTGGCAGACCCGACTGCCATGCGATGTTGCAGAGACGTGTCAACCAAGACAACCCCACAGCATCCAGAGACTTAAGGTACTCCGGATGGATCTCTTCCACCCCTGGCGCTTTGCCACTGAGGAGCTTGCCCAACCAAGTCAGTGACTTCAGCCCAGGTGATGGATGAGTCCTCAGCCTTTGCTCCTCGGAAAACATGACGATGGGATTGAGGAGCTCAAAGTATTCCTTCCACCGTCCGACAACATCATCACCTGTCAAGGTCAGCAACTCTCCACCCCCACTGTAAACACTGTTGGTGAAGCACTGTGTCCCCCTCCTGAGGCACCGGCCAGTTTGTCAGAACCTTTTTGAGGTCGACTGATAGTCCTCCTCCATGGCTTCCCCTGAACTCGTCCCAACCCTGGCGTAGGGTGTCCTGGTGCCTCGTGCACTGATGGACAGCCTTGTGCTTGATGAAGGCCGGGTACTCTGTACTGTTGTTTGGCCCATAGGCCGATACAAGACTGAGAGACCTGTTCCTTACCCGAAGGCGCAGGGACGTGACCCTCTCGTTTATTGGGGTGAACACCAAGCTGTGGGGCAATAAGCAGTCCCACACCAACTCGCCACCTGTCCCCATGGGGAACGCCAGAGAAGTGTAGAGTCCAACCCCTCTCAAGGAGTTGGTTTCCATAGACCAAGCAGTGCATGAAGAAGAGGACGTATACAGTTGAAACCTGAAGGTTACATTTACTATATAAAAAGACACATGTACTTTTTTTTTCTCACTGTCTGATGTGAAGTCAGACTAAGCTTTTCCTGTTTTAAGTCAGTTAGGATTACCAAAATCATTTTTATTTATGAAATGCCAGAATAAAGATAGGACTTTTTTAGGCAAATTTTTGTTATTTTCTTCAAAGTCAGAAGTTTACATACATTTCATTAGTATTTGGTACCATTGCCTTTTATTGTTTCTCACAGTAGTTGGCACGAATTTTGGCCCATTCCTCCTGACAGAACTGGTGTAACTGAGCCAAGCTTGTAGGCTGCCTTGCTCGCACTTGCCTTTTCAGGTCTGCCCATAAATTGTCAGCAGGATTGAGATTAGAGTTTTGTGATTGTCTCTCCAAAACATTGACTTTGTTATCCTTAAGCCACTTTATAACCAGTGTGGCAGTATGCTTCAGGTCATTGTTCATCTGGAAGACCCATTTGCACCTAAGCTTTAATTTTCTGGCTGATGTCTTGAGATGTTGCTTCAGTATTTCCACATAATGTTCTTTCCTCATGATGCCATCTTTTTTGTGAAGTGACCAGTCCTTCCTGCAGCAAAGCAACCCCACAACATGATGCTGCCACCCTGGCTTGTTTCTGGCAGAGTGGCCTTTCAGTCCATGTCAGTAGAGTACCATACTCATTTCACTGTGGATAATGACACACTCTTACCAGCTTCAGCCAGCATCTTCACAATGTCTTTTGCTTTTGTTTTTGGGTTGATATACACATTTTGGACCAAAGCACGTTCACCTCTGGGACACAGAACCCGTTTTCTTCCTGAGCGGTATGATGGCTGGACATTCCCATGGTAATTGTTTGAACAGATGAACGTGGCACCTTCAGGCATCTGGAAATTGCACCCAAGGATGAACCAGACTTCCTGATTTCTTGGCTGATTTCTTTTGACTTACATACATCCACCGGTGTGTCTCTGATGAACTCAAATGTTGTCAGTAAACCTCAGAAGCTTCCAAAGACATAACATCATCATCTGGGCTTTCCCAAATTATTGGCATAAGGCAAAGTAATCTTACTGTATGTAAACTTCTGACTTTGAAGGAAGTAATGAAAATTGCCATTTTAAAAAATCCTTCTCTCATTATTCTGGCATTTAGCAAATATAAATAATTTTGGTAATCCTAATTGACTTAAAACAGGAAAAGTTTAGTCTGATTTCATGTCAGACAGTGAGGAAAAAAGCATATGTGTCTTTTTATGTAGCTTCTGGTTTCAACTGTATCTCGTCGGTAATGCTCAGCCTCTAGTCCCCAGTGACGCCAATCCGGGCAACATAATGTTGGCTTTGATGTTGTCCTTTATCATAAGGGGCTCCTGTCCAAATTATAATATATGAAAAGGTCTATGCTTTGGATTAACTTGATTTTTGTTTTGTTTTGTTTTGTTTCATTCTTCTCTCCTCAGTCTATGGAGTGTGATGCAGCTGCTCCAGTTGTTAATGGGACACATCCTACGACAAACTTTGTACCTTCATCTTCATCAGTGGAGAATGAGGAAGAGGATGACGGCTGGACGGTTGTACGGAGGAAAAAATAACATCTCAAACAAACTGATAATCTTAACCCAGGGGAGCTGAGCGGCAGATGGACTACTTTTGCCAATAAACTACAAGAAATCATGCTTCAATACCAACTGGGACTTGTTAAACATGACCAAATGCAGGGCAAATTTATCTCTGACTGTTGAATAATACAGAAAAAAACACAAACTTTATTTTAACAAAGTGGTCAAACTGAGATGTGATATGTGCATTTGAAAAAAAAAATAAGGTAAACTTCTTTGTGTTTTAAATAAAGCTGATGTCACAGCTGTATTCATCAGTCTTGCTGTTCAGTGGGACATAGGAATTAGGTAATAATTTAATTGTTTAAAAAAATGAACATTTCTAAAATACAGTTGAATGGAGCGGACATTTTTTAACTTTCAGCTCTAATGATGACTTCCTCATTAATCTTTTAGCAGTAAGACTATTATCAACTAAATACTAACAGACATTTCAACATTCCCCACATCTGAAACCAAACAAACAATATTAAATACGTAAGAATTAACGTAAAGATATAATGTGGATATAAAGCATAATGTGGGACCTTTCACTATTATTGCAGAGCAGAAATGGTGGAGTACAGTGGAGTGTCTTGAGTTTGTGCTGCAGAGTAGACCACTGCCTCAGCCCGACTGTGGAGGGCGCTGTTTCTGCTGAAGTGTGTCACCTCAGAGTACAGCACTGAGTCCACCTGCACAGATGAGGTACAAGTTTGTTCAGTTCAGTTGATGCTGTATTTCTGTTGTGCGTCCTGATAGGGGGCGATATAATCACCTTAATTCCAAAGTATTACTTATAATTAACCTAAATAGCCTGAAACAAAACTGTACAAATATTAAAAAGCTGCTTATGAGCAGCCTTGGCTTACTGCAAATGTTCTCTTTTACATCTTGATTTTAAAAATGGTCCTGTCCTGGTTTAGTCTTGGGTTAATTCTTTATTACAGGGGTTTGGGCTTCTTGGGAAGTATAGTCCTCATATGTCCTAAGTATAAATCTCAACTTACTCTTCTCTTGTTGATCATAATGGGCTGTATCATATTCCCCAAAACACTTGTGGTTTGACACAACTGTGGCAATAAACAAAAGACCTGTGCAGCCCTTTACCAGGAAGAAGACATTGCAAGTTGTTTCCAAATATGACTTTCGGGCGACTGTAATGTTTGTATGTGATGCAGTAGCACACGAGCCCAAGACCAATTTCCTCTTGGCCAACAAAGCTTATCTTACATTACCCAGAGTTCCTCTTTTATAGTGTCAGGTCACATGATTCACCTGTGTCTGAGCTGGAGCTGAGGCCAAACTGTAAATGTCAGAACCCCAGTCAGATGTGCTCTGGACCTGTCGCTCCGGCACCTCCTCGTACTCCCTGTCCCCCTGCAACAATAGGTAGTAGGTAAAGGTAAAGGTAAAGGTAATGCTACTGGCTACTGACAACTTTTTTGTTTTTTTTTATTATTTTTGGTATAAATTAAAAATCATACAATCTAACAAACAATATATGTAATATGTTTTAAAGAAACAACTATTGAAAGACATGATCCACTAATGTGAACATAAAAGGTCAAATAAAAAACAGAGGGGGATTATATCTTTGCAGAAAAAAGAACAGAAAGAAAAGTTGTTAATAAATATCATTTATGTTAAACTCATTGAAACTGTCCAGTGTTTTTATTGCTTTTTTGTTTTTTCTTCCATATAATGAGACTAGGTAATATTTCATTATGAATGTAATATTTACACCATAGAATTATAAGTTTTATTATATATCTAGTGTTATTGTCTACACCTTTCTGGGAGTAAATCATAAAAAAAGTTATTCTCTATTTCCATCCAGAAAAAGAGCACAGGGAGACACTGGTAGAACGTATGACATGGATTCAGTAATAGAATAAGATTTATTATATATCTAGTGTTATTGTCTACACCTTTCTGGGAGTAAATCATAAGAACCTCTCTTTTACTTATCTGAATTCTTTGATTCAGCAATTGTTTGTTCAAGTTATTCTCTATTTCCATCCAGAAAAAGAGCACAGGGAGACACGGGTAGAACGTATGACATATGGATTCAGCTGGTTACAGAAAGTGTAATTAGTGTGTGTTCTGTTATTAAATCTGTTTAGTGTTGGTTGCGTATATATTGTGCATTATTTTAAATGATACTTGCTTCATTTGATTTAAAACACAATATTTGGAGTTTTGAGTTGTATTTTTTTTTCCAGTTAATCTGATCAAAAATTGTGTTCCATTTGTACAGGTCAACACTGATGCTGTTCATTAGACAGGCTTTGTCCAGCAGGTTTATTCCATTTATCAACAAACTAAGGTCTATCTTTTGCTGTTAATACAATATTACTACATCAGTCGCAGTTTTTCCCCACAACAAACTCTTTTTCCGCTCTTGGAACATTATGCTTTTGCACAAAATCATGGTAACAGTAAATGTTTCTGTTTGGACAGAGAGAAGTTGTGAAGTTAATAATATATTTTCAACCCAATTGTACAGCCATAGATTAAGTCTGTTTTTTATTTTTTTGGAGAAGAGGTTCAAAGTTTTCATCATCTGTTTGCTTTTGGTTTCTGTGCATTTGAAATAAGATAAGAGACATTCTCTTCTTTTACAGAGAGGAATTCACACTTATTAATATTAATCTTTAGCCCTGAGGCATCATTATTAATTAAAGTGACTGACTTCCAATTATTGATCATCTAAGGTTCCTTGTTTAATTTTGGAATTAAGGTGATCAGCCCCTGTGACATAGAGGGAGGGACTGGCACTTTTTTATCTTTAAGTTTGAGAATATTTTGTTAAATTCTTGTGTGGATCATTTCTGGTCACAAAAGTCTCTGGAATCTTCACTAATCGTGCAAACGTTTGATTTTATGGCAGATAAGAGTTAAGAGTTTGGATCTGAATTTGCAGAATATAGTTTATGATAGAACTCTGTTACAGATGAAGAAATTACTTTTGTGTCTGAAATGTCATCATTGATTTTTAATTTTATAAAAATATTTTCTTTTTTTTTTCTCCTTCCATTAGCTATTTTTGTCTTGATTTTATAAATGCAGTTCAAGATTGTCCCTGGAGTTATTCCAAGAGCTTCCTTTTGTTCATTCAGTCAGCAATGATGATTTAGGAGCATAAACTAGCACAATTCACTCAGCCATGCACACGCTGACCTGCACCAGCCGCCATCTTAACCTCGGCTTCTGGCCGACTATTCACTGTTACATCCTTCAACTGTCCAGTCTCACTTTCACCTAATCACCAGCAACGCTCTAACTACCTCCACACAGACTCTCTGCTGCTCTGTTATTTCACAACATTTTTATTTTATGAAATAATGTGTATTTGACCATGGATGCTAGTATCGATTAGAGGCACCTGAAAATGTACTGTTTCAAATGTTCTTATTCTTTTCGGAGCACTTAAAAACATAACAGCTCCCAGGATGAACAAGGACCACTTGACAGTGCATTGGTCAGTTCACATATTATAAGTATGAAATTGTGAGGAAATGCCCTTGAGTTCACTTAATGCCCAAATACACAAGTGTGATGACAGCGTTTGAGACTGCAGTTGAGATCTCACCTCTGGAACTTCCCCAAACTCT
>KN474652.1:9503-45082 GCA_000787095.1 Periophthalmodon schlosseri
CAATGGAGCTAGCCATGCTCGTAACTCTGTGGGCTCAGGCAGAGTAAATATATAAAGATTTTATATTCATATCACAGATCCCCCAGTTCAACTCATCTTTGTGGTGTAGCACATAAAACAGTCATGTTAATATTTGTTTATAGAAGTCACAGAGAATTCTATGTTCCCTTCAGATTTGTAAAATACATGTTTATTGACTAGTGCCATAATTAGATCAAACCTCCCTGATTCACTAAACAAAATATGGATTTCCACCATTTCATAAATGTGACTTACAACTCTTTTCTAAAACCACAATTATTTTATTTCAAATGCATCAACTCTAGACAAGAGCAAATAAAGTGTTAAATGTAGTGGATGACTGTGAGTTGGTTGGGGAATTGTATTTAGATTCTGTGTCCTTTTCAGCTTAAAAACTTAGCAGAACTTAACCCCAAAAATGTTGCGGTGAAGCTGGAATGAAAAGCAAACTTGTGCGGATCCCGTTCCCAATAAGAGCCGCCTAATCATCCGACTGACGCCTCGCAGTTTATTTCCAGCGGTCACACTTATCTGACTGTAACCTTTATTTGACTATGTCCATCCTTCCCATTGGAGCACCGGCAACACTGGCCCGACACAGGGGTTGTTAAATGGGCCATTTTCTGGGGAATTGAGTGTTGATGAGCTGATGAAGAGGAGGGTGGCTGAGCGAGCAGGGTGGTCCCAAACGCGGTCAGGACCACCACCCTGCGTTGTATTGGCCCGGACGCACGGCTCTGTGGGTCTCGCTGGGGCAGTAAGGATCTCTTTGCAGTGGGAAGAGGTTGGGGGGAGTAAGAGTAGCCTATAGCGTCTTACTATGAAAGCTCAGCTTGTCAAACTTAATGAACATTTTGGTGATTCTAGTAATAGTTTGTAATTGTTTAGCAGTTCAAATTTCAGTCCTCTCAAACGTTAATGCTCCTGTTTAATGTGCAGCGGACAGAATATAATTTCAAAAATATAAATCCCAAAATATATTTCAAAATATAAATCACAAATGTAATCGTTATCTCACTGTACAAAAAATAAATAAATAAATAAAAAAGATGAACAAACTATTCACCAACCATTCAGCAAAGATCTCTTTGCAGCGGTGGTGGAGTGAGGAAGAGTAGCCTATAGCGACTTACCATGAAGGCCCGGCTTGTCAAACTTAATGTACATTTTCCAGTGCGGGGAGAGGTGAGGTGAGGCGAGCGGGCGGACAAACAAACTGCTCTGTGTGCGTACCTCTAAAACAATACTTCTCCCATATGTCCCAGCCAAACCAGAGAGGTACAAGTGCTAAAGGAGGCCCACAAGAGCGCCAAATGAGTGGACAGATTTCTGAAGTAGCCCTGTCTCTGCCAGGTGTCGTTCTGTGAAGTTATGCAATGCCCTGTCAAGTAAGGCTGCAGTTTGAATGGTCACAATTAGCAAAAATGGCAAAGACAGCAATTCTTTCAAGTAACATTAAAGGCCCTGTACCCAATTTTTTCCGTGTATTTGTGCAAAATTTGTCTTTACCCAGTACAGATATATTGTATTGCTCTTAAGGTCAAAATATGTCAGCTGCGTGCTCTCTATATCAAGTGTTTAATTGTCCAATAATCAATAATTGTTAGCGTTATCGTAATTGCAAAACTGTGTTTATAAACTCAATCAGCATGCTAGCATGCTAACAGCACTCTTCCTAATTATCAGACTATAAAACAATGTATAATTAGAAGTAGATAGTACACCGCTGACTTATTTTGACTTCAAGAGCTGCTTATACAATATATCTGTACTGGGTAAAGACAAATTTTGCTCAAATACAATGCAAAAAAATCAGGTACAGGACCTCAAGGACTCAACAGGGAGGAGAGACAAACTGTTTAGACTGCCCTGCATTACATTAAATAACTATTGACTGCTACTCTGTCAATGCAATGAACACTACTCTGAGCTCTGCAGAATGGTTTTATTGATGTAATATATTTATTTGGCTCTTATAAACAAATATAGGAATTGGGATTTTGAAAAGTTTATCCATCGGGCTGCTCGTTCTCCCAAACTCCTGAATCAGCGTAGACCTGTGAAACATAAATAAAGAGGTGTGGATCCATGGGCTGGGATGGCTTTTTATATAACACCAAGGGAGCGTTGTCCATGGTGCCCCTCTCTTTAGCTTTACGTTGACACTGTATAGTCTGGATGTAGTGACTGTGAACCTCCCCGCTTCCTCCCATGCTTTAAAAAGGGGGACTTATGGAGGGTTGGGTCATCCAGCCGTGTCCACACTGTTTTCATTTTCATTCATTTTCCAAAAGTTTGAAAATATTTGTTTGGATTTGGGTTTTTGTGCCATCTCTCTTTCCGCCACTCTTGCGTTAACTCCCTTTTTCCGCAGAAATGACAACTTGTGATTGTTTTTTTCCAGTTTTGTGTTTAATTGTTGCTATTTTTTGTAACTGTGAAGTTTTTTCTTTCCGTCCCGGACAGGGCATGGCACAATGCAAACAGATATTCCCATGCTTGCAACTTATTTTCACCCCAGTGTTTGGAATATGGATGGGCAACGGATCGGCTCCATTATTGGTATTGGGGATATCTGTGGGCTTTTCCCAGATGTCGGTATTGGTCCGATATTGAAATTTTAGCCAATATTTGGCAAAGATATTTTTTCTAAGCTGCGCCAGTCTCTGTGTGCCCATGTGTCATTCCCATTTGGTCCTCTGTTCATCAGATTTGTCTTTTTGAACAGACTAATGAGTTAAATGGAAATGGTAAAGGAACAAAGCTAAAAATATGGCTGTATGTTAACGCAATTATGCAACAAATGATTTTATATCCTAGATAAATATACTGTGAAAAGTTAATTTGTGAACTTTACTGTAACTTTATAAAATTTGCTTTATAAATAATAAAAAAAAAAATCTTAATATCGGTATTGGCCATAGCAGCATTACAAATATCGAATATCAGAATCTGCTCAAAAAATCCATATCGACCCATCTGATACTGTGGAGTATCCATAGTTGAGAAAGTGTTAAATATTGTTGAGCATACTATATTCAACTGGCCCTCCCTGGACGGATATTCTTGGATTTGAGGTGCGGGTGAACTGCCAGATAAAGCGTGAGGCTTGAAAGATTTATCGCTGATTTATAGATTTCATTATGTAGATCAACAAGCACCACTTTTATTATAGAAGTCGCTCAAGGCTTGAGTTACAGCTGACTTTTTATTTACCTCAACTTCTGTGCTTTGTCAAAACAATCAAGGTATTAATTTAAGAAAAGAAAAATATATAGATGATGTTGTCAAAATACTTTTATAGATTTGTACATTTTTCTTTTTTTGTCTTTTGCTGTAGGTAATCTGAACGTGACTCTACAGGTGTGGGATATCGGAGGGCAAACGTTGGGAGGAAAAATGCTGGATAAATATGTCTACGGAGCTCATGTAAGGTGACACACAGTTAAACTTGCACTCACTGCACTTTGAGGCATGGCTTAAAATGATTTGCTGGTGAAGCCGGCCCAATAACACAAGAAATCACTATATGTCCTTTTATCCATGTGGTTTATATTGTTACAATCATTGTGACTTCATCCAGGCCTTGCTTTGCAATAAATACTTTTAAATTTCTTGTTGCGCAACTTAGCCACTTTGAACTTACTTTGAACTAAAAATGTTTTTTATAATTGTATAATTGAATTGAATATGAGGCAGTGTATTGTCCAACTTAACTTGACATGACCCATGTAAATGAGATCCTACATAAGTTTCCATGTTTTAATCACTATGTCACAATTTACTTATGATGTGGCACTGTGAAAATTTGAACAATATGCTAAAAGAGTCAATAGGGACAAGATCTTGCGTGGCAAAATTGCTACAAGATTTTGCACAGATGAGAAAACTTATTCTGTGAGATTTTTTTCCCATGTGTTTACATTTGTCTTAGACAAAAAAGGTTACGTGGTGGTGAGTTACATCACTTTAGAAGCTGCAGTTCCAAAAATCTGTACTACAAAGACAACAAAAATATTGGATACTACACCCTAATTAGCCTTAATAAAGTATTAACAAAGATTTAATTCATAATGAACAAATAGTAGATTAAGAATGATTCAGGTTTAGTAACTGCTTCATACTCTAACCCTAACTTCTAACACTGGCTCTTTAATTAAGTAGTTAAGTAATTAAGTGTTCGTGCTTTGCTTGGGCTAATCAAGGTATAGTTATCATAAAGTTTCATCAAAATATTGAAGAAAATAAAGCAAAAATTGTTATTCCAAAATTGTGAATTTGATCACATAATTTAATTATTATAAATTATGTCAAAATCTCTTGTGGTCCCAATCTCGTGTCTCGATTTGTGGGAACTGTCTTCTCCCAACCCGAGCAAGTAGTCCTACATGCGGTTGCCATAGTATCATCTGTCACCTCCAGAATGTCTAAAGTGCTCTTCTTCAGACTACACTTGCGATCCTGATCACATACAACTAGAAGCAGAGTTATTTTTACCATAGGAACTTTGAAGTAATTTAGCAATGGTTTGACAGGAAAACAAAGTATATATTTTTTAACCTTTCAATTTATGGGGTGGGCAATATTGACAGAAATGCATATCTCAGTTTTTTGTTGCATTATTCCAGCAACAATAATCAGACAATATTATAACAATGCATCAGGAATGCTTTAAAATGGACCAGTAAATGTCTTGGTTGACGTTCAAGACTAGCACAAAACGTGAATAAATAAATTTAACCACACGATAACATTAACCACAAAAGTTTATACACTAGATAGTGGTAGATTAAACTAGACTTTTCTGTATCTTTTTAAGGTCATTTTTAATAGTCTTCGTTACACACAATATACTTGGTAGGCCTATTCTAATTTTGTATACCTCAAAAATAGCCATTGCGATATTCAATATATGTCACCTCTAGTTCAATTTAGTCTTACTTTACATCGCTGGGCAGTTACAACACTTGACTGAGGGAGTTTCTATGTTTTCACTGTATGGTACCTCGGCACCTATTGTTGGGCCTGCGCCTCTGGTAATCAATCATACTTGTTTGGAGAAACCTGCAGTAATTGTGCGAGGTGTAAGCTGTCGTCGCTGAGCTCTGTGTTGTGACAGTGGAACAAAAAGGGACAGACAAGCAGCCCCGTCGTGTTGCATCACCAGCACAAGGAGAGCAGACAATGCACTTTTCCAATCCCTCTCCAAAGGCATTAGCTCAAGAGGTGAACACCGAGCCGCGGTATAATTGCTTTTCCGACACTAAGGCCTATATATATAAACAATGTGTGTTTTTTCCCCTTTAATCTTCAGCTTTAATCATTTTTATTATCACTATCATATCATCACTATTATGAAGTTACAGTATCAATTTAGGGAACAAAAGTGAGTCTAGGTAAAAAAATAAAATGAAATCCAATATTTTTACGCACATTATTAAAAATATATTTTGTTAAAATTAAGGGATTTAAAAGTTGGCAGTTTCATGGCCATAAAACTGTTTTTTTTCTCCTTCTATATTTTTTACACAAGTAATGATGGTAACTTCCCTGCTTAGAGTTTTGCAAGGTAAAGTTTTTTTTTATGCAGTTGTCCTTATCCAATAACCATCACAAAAAAAACATCTTTTTTCTTTGATTTGAATCATATTTTAGTTGAAATTTTATTGGTTTCAAATGTTCAAAGAGCATTTGAACAATGACGAAGATAGTCTGCCCTAGTTCCAGCATGAACCTCTGCATCACATTTGTCGCTAACATCATGCAGCTTGCACAGTTCCATAAAATATAGATGTCCCATATTATGTCCCTTGCCCTAAAAAGAGAAGCAGTGCCACCTACTGTTCCCATTCCTAACTGACTCACACCTGGCAATGTTTTCATCAATCTACGATCTGAATATTCAACTCATGGTTAGGCCTGTCACAATAACACATTTTTAAGCATGTTATGTTGCTTTCGAGAAACATTGCGATCAATGTTAAGACTGAAACTAGATATGACACAATAACATGAAAGCCGGAGAATCACAGCAAATCTTTTTACACTAACGTCAAAAGGCATGAGCTGCAACAGTTAAATTGCAAAATAATGCAATAAGCTGTAGAAGTTTCTTTTTCATCCCCATAAAGGTCAGATCATATCAAAATACAAAATAATGAGCAAATAATAATAACAATTAAAAAAAAAAATCCTTTCCACTTGTGCAAAGAAAATGTACAGCCCCAAAATATATTATTCCAGTTATCATTTATTGAACGATGAGTTGATATAGTAATTTCTTCACTATGTGTTATGTATGTTTGGTTGTCCTCTAAGTGAATCTAAAATTTTAAGTTTTCCCAACATTACATTATTATTAATATTATTTTCAATAGGGGGTCCTCCTCGTGTACGATATCACCAACTACCAAAGCTTTGAGAACCTGGAGGACTGGTACACCATGGTGAAGAAGGCCAACGAAGAATCCGAAGTCCAGCCGGTCATCTCGCTGGTAGGAAACAAAAGTGAGTATCGCATTGGACAACCTAAGCTCTTATCTTTCCATTTAAACAACATCAGTTACAGAGTTGGGTTATCTTCTATTTACACCACTGCTGAGTATTTCCCTATACATTTGGAACATTATTCATTCCGCGTGTCTGCTTGTGTGCGTGTAGGAGTGAGCGGTCATTGATCAGCGTGATAAGGCAGTGGATAAGCGCGTGAGGTTCTGCAGCGAAGGGAATGTCGATGTTTGTGAAGTTTGGGGAGGGGGAGACAGTGATTAAACGTAGAGCGTCAGACATTCAGGGGTGCTCCTTATCGCGACCCCTCCCATACTCACCGGTGTCCTGCGTCCCTCGTGAGAACAGGAGATGCTAACCAGACCGTGACAATTCATGAAAAAACAAGAGACAAGAGTAATTTGCAAAAGTGGGTAGAGTAGCCAAAAACGTACTCAAGTAAAGACGCCAGGCAGCTCCTTACATAGTAGTGCTAAGTAGTGGTCAACAACATTACTCAGGTCAGAGTAAAATTTATTTGGGGAAACTACTACTCAGGTAAGAGTAATTATTTAAAAAAAAAAAAATAAGAAGAAGAAGAAGAAATGAGTGCATCAGTGGGTCAAGAGAGTAATCTACAGGTGCTCTGCTTGGATGTGGCCAAAAGATATTTAAAAAACGGATTACGATTGACTTGACAATGTTACCAAAACATTTGAGTACAGCAGTACTCTGTACTGTGCTGTTGTACTCACATCTTTTTGGTAACACTGGCAAGTCAATCGTAATCTGTTTTTAAGAGCAATTGTGTGTTTGCATGTTTATGATGTATGCTTTGAAGTGAATGTAATTGGAAGGATGAAACTTGTGCAAAATTATTTTCAAAATATTTAAAAATGTGTAAAATGAGACAAAATGATATCTTTAGAGGAAAGAAACTCAGTAGTTCAAATAATTTAATATCGTCAATAAGCTTTTGTAGCCTCATTCATGACTTGCTCTTCCAGACAAGTCTGTACACAGGACCTTCTTTTGGTGTTCACAAAATGTGTTCTTTACTGAAAAAGTTGTAACTGAAAGAACAAATACTCAGAACAGACATGAGCACTCGTACACACAGAAATTCTGCAATTTTAGTATATTGTGCAATCAAAAACTTAAATTCCTGCATGATTATCGGTTGTATATTTTTACAGATAATTTAATATAAAGATAATATTTCATACACAAAGGGTGATCAGGGGTGAGACTGTGTGAGGGGTAAGACAGGCTGTGCGACGGCCGTGCAGCCTATTGACTTTGCTTTTACTGTTTACTGGCTATATCGTCCCCGTCTGTCCCAGCCCCACTGTCAGTGCCACTATTATAACCCCCACTCAGCATTGGGACTAGGTTTGCAATTTGTACCATAATATTAGAATTCTTTTTAAGAGTAC
This sequence comes from Periophthalmodon schlosseri, assembly GCA_000787095.1. Taxonomy (NCBI): domain Eukaryota; kingdom Metazoa; phylum Chordata; class Actinopteri; order Gobiiformes; family Gobiidae; genus Periophthalmodon; species Periophthalmodon schlosseri. The sequence goes on from KN474652.1 coordinate 17,447, forward strand.
ATTTTAAACTCATCCAGGAGCATTAACAATTTAGAAAAAACTGAAATATGAATTACTAAATACATGGAAGAATCACAGGCATATCGGAATATATTTTTTGATGACTGAACTGTCCAGAAGTTTCAGACTGATGAAAAATTTGAAATGTTGCCATAGCGAATCACAACTTTTATTTATTTTTTTAATTAACTGATACCCCTGAATATGATTACCATATAATGAGAATATGAATATTTTTGTTGACTTAATAGTTTAGCATTTTTTGCAGTTTTCTAGTTGCAACCATTTAAATTGTTAATCCTTTTTAATCCTGAGGCTCTGGTGTGTACATCCAGCCTTACTCATGATAGACATTCAGCATAGCGATGTACACAGGAAGCTCTTGGGAAAGTTACTCAACGGGGTTCATAGGTCACACTTAAATGTGTCTGTCTCGACCGCATTCTCCTGTCTATGGCCAAGCATCTCTTAATGCCTGAGGGCGCCTCTGTATTTAGGCTACGTTTAGGTTCTGTGTACATTCTAATATCTAAGTAGTGTATATAGCACTGTCAGGGCCTATATGCGGCTCTCACACACTCACTCTCCTCCTCTAATAGCTCTATCGCTCACAAAGCTCCACGTGTCTTCTTCTTTTTCTTTTTTTTTGTTATTGCGAACTGAAATCCCTCGCGATTGGCCTTGCAAGGAGCAATCACTTACATTTTGAGAATTTAAGAATCCATTAACCATCTTATATGTCATTATACTTTTGAAATTGTCTACATGTATGACTTGGTGAATGTAAGCGTAGTATTGTTTAAATTTGAACACATTAAAGTTTCTGGTAACACTTTATATTAACACACTAGATGTTTTATCCTCTGAAAATGTGGAAGTGCGCTGTTGGCATGCTAGTTGTTGTTAGCATTATTGTCACAGCCAAGGACCACTCTGGCCTCTGAATGTTGTGAAAGGCGCTTACAAACTCATTGTGGTGAATAATTAGGATAATCACTGGGATAACTAACTAGGAATGTGTTAGGACATAAGTTTGGGCCACTGCAAACTGTTTAAAATGATCTAGTTCTCTTTTTCACATTTTAATGACAGTTAAAACAAGTACAGTGCCTTAATTAAGACCCTAACTCCTTAATTAAGTAGTTACTAAGCCTGAATCTTAATAAACTATTTGTTCATTATGAATTCAATCTTTGTTCATATTTTTATGAAGTTGCACCAAGTTTCTAAAATTCTTCCAAGTTTGTAATTGTTCCCATGACATTGGGTAGTGTGTTTGTTACAACTAAAATAGAAGTACAGACATAACAAGAGGCTTAAGAAAACAGCATGGATTTATGTCTCTGAGAGGTTTGTATTGCCTCTTCTAAGATAAACTTAAGGTTAACAGTGGTCATAGATGTCATGCTCTGTGGCCCATAAAACAGCAGCACCTATTCTGGCCCTTGGTTACAAAGTGGTATTTAAGCTTTTGTCACCTCGCACCAAAATGTTTTTCAATTGCAATATATATTCAGATGCAACTGTAAAACAAACAATTTCTTCCAAACTACTTTCTTGGACGGGAAGGCCATGGCTGGGAAGGCATACTTAAGAATAGTAGTGGACTCCTTGCCCCTTCTTGAATCTTGCTCACATTTTAACATAATGGTATCATATGGAGCCGCCTTAAATGAAGTGAACATTGCAAAGCAGTGTAATACAGCCATTTTAATACAGTATTTTGTAGACTGATATACATTAGGGAGATACTGATACTCAGGACATCGGCCTCAAAGCCGCATTGGCCAATATTTTGTTTTGGCTGATCACCTGACTAAAAGAAATACACTTTTCTTATGTATAGCAGGTCACTGTATGGACTTCAACCATTTTTTATAGTAATTTCACACTGAAAACCTTGGGAAATTGACCAAAATTAGCTTCTAACTATTATTAGAGCTTATCGGGCATCGGTTGCTCTGGCTTACAAAATAATAGTCTCGGTATTGGCCATTAAAAAAAACTCAGATCAAATCAGCCGATCTTGACTTTGAATATCCCATTGCAATTGTATGATAAAATATAAAATAAAACTACCCCTTGGTGTCTAAATACTGTAGCTTTTGTCATTCATGCTTAAAAATATACCGAATTATTCATCATATAGTTTGTAACAACAATAATACGAATGCTATTGCCTTTGTAAATATTCCAGTCTAACATGACAATACATCAGCCTGTCTTGTTTATGATATGGGGATTTGGGCCTTTGCTTGCTCCCGTCACTGCTGTTCTCATTGCTGGTGCTCTTGGGAGCTCAGAGCATCCATCATGGTCTTGTACAGCCCTTATTTGGGTGACTTAAATGGGTTCATTTCTCTTAACCCCTCCTCATCACTCATGGCTTTTGCTCTGAGCTCTAACACTGTTCACTGGCCACTCACTCAGGCCTGCATGGGAAACCTTTCCGGCCCTGTGCAGATCAGCTATCCACATGTCCACTGTTTGTGGAGTTGTGTCCTACCTGGTTTTCTATTTGTCGTCTTTGACACACTATGTATCTCTATCGAGCACCATCTCCAGACACACTTACATCTAGTTTCAGCACTGGGCAAACAGAGGTGCTTTCAGTCACATACTTAGGCAGGCTCTGAATGCTTATCTCTCACACGTGTAGACTAACACTTGAGCTGGAGCTGCCTTACATACAGTAATGTCTTTTCATTGGCGGTGCCTCTGTTGTCTTAAACAACATGCTTGTGTTTGCCTGTACTGCATGTTATAGCACATCGAACCACATATCGCTGCACACCACACGTTTTTATACACATTTGAGATGTGAAGCACAACATGGATCACCTCTTACTCTGATTTTCTAACGTACGTCCTTGCCACCAACATTGTTGGTCTTGAGTTGTTTGCCCTCTTGGCACGCTCCAGGTGGGGCTGCCTCCCTCACCCCGGTCACCTCCATGCCCCTGTAAAGCTGCCACAGTTCCTGTCTGTTCAGTGTAGGCTTGCACATTTCTTAATAGAGAGATGTTCAGAAGTCCAGGAGTGCAGAGGAGCTCAATGCGCTTCTGTTTTTGGTTTAGCTCAAAAATGTTTTTCCTGGCTCAACCCACTCGTACTTAGGTCCTCTTACAACAAACTAAAAGGTCCTAATTGCCCCCAGGGGAAAGCTTTAGCCACAATAGACATGTGGTGGGACAAAAGCCCAGTACTCTTACGGTGCACCTCAGCCCTCCCCACATTGGAGGGATGAACACGTCAGCACTGTCTGTGTAGCACCGTGAGCAGCCCGACCACAAGTTAGACATTGTAAAACATTATATATACAGTATTGAGCTGCAGTAAGACTCTGCGTACGCCTCGCAAAAGACCCGGAATGTTTACAGTTTACAGCAAATCCAGTGTTTCCTGTTTCCCCACATGGTTTGTTATAGGTAGGAGGTCAGAATAGATACATGTATCAAATTGTCTCTGTGACCGCAGTGACTGTGTTCGCTGGAAAATGATAGGAAGTGGAGAATTAGGTTGCATTAAGCCAATAGAGGGATGAGTGAAGACTTGCAGTTGTAACTGCTTGAAATTACACACTTCTCTAGTGGAAGTGCTAAATATATCTGTGTAGTTTTTACATTCAAAACACAAATTCCTTGAGATGCTTTGTTTGTTAATACATTATTACATGTTAAGTACACCATATTATAATTAGCCCATTCCCTTACACCTTTCGTGTATCTCCCATAAAAGACATAACTCAAGTAATTAGTGACAATTCACTGCGCCCGTTATAGACAAAAAAACAAAACAATAAATAGCTTTAAAACTTTACAATATTAATTGCCACTATGCTGAAAGATATGCAGTTATAGTTTTATTCAGATAAACTGGAACCTGCCAAAATTTCATACACCACTGCATTGAATTAACAAACAAAATGATTTATTTACATTAGATTAACTATCAGTTTCATCGCATCTCATCCCCCTTGACTCTCCAGCCTGCTGAAACATGGAAAGTCCTCATTCATTCTAGCCATCCATAAAGCAAATATTGTTGCACATGCAGTAGATGATCAGTCTGGAATACCTTCTTGTGTGGTAAGTCACGGGCCATTTGAATTGCACAACACAGCTTAGCCACCTGACCTGAGCGTAGCCTGGAACCCTCATCAGCTCGGCAACCCTCACTTTATTTCTGCGCTGCTCCACAACATTGATCTGGAGGAATTCCTGGAAGGGGCCGTGCTGACACAGGACTGGGTAAATAATCGATTGATCTGCACCCACAACCATATATTTTCAATGTTAGCGAACTATCAGCATGACTTTTTCCGTCATTTCTTTGGTCAAATCTCTTTTTTTCGTGGCGAGGAATATTACATCATTGGCCCGCGCTACTGATTTAAGAGTTGGACGCTGTTTACCCAAGCAGTCTTGCACAGAACTCACTTTCCACGTTCCAGTTCATTGCTGTGGCTGCGACTTTGAATATATACCCTAGAAACCAACGCGTCATTGCTTCTAGAGACATTGTAATTATGAAAAGATTTAAATTCATGTGACGCTTACAATTAAGAGAGCTCCCCTACGGTCCCTATCGTTATTATAGCTCATAGAAAACCACTGGTGATTCACGGAGGCATGTATTACAGCTCGTCCATAAAAGTCCACTTAGTTTAACGGCGATGGGAGAGCTGGGAGGACACGGGCAGTGGTAGGCAGGCAGCGTCTTGTGCGGTCGACTCAGAGCAGGGCCAATTGTTCACTTTTCATGAGTCCTCGCGGCCCCATAACGCAGCCCGCCCGACCCTCGCCCTGTGTTTTACCATTTCACTGACTGTAACCCTCTACCTCTTTAGCTACTGCCGTGTCACCTTTTTAAGCCCAGGCCAAACAACAGTGTTTTCTCTTTCTTACATGTGGGGTTTAACATCAGATGCTCTTCCCGACTGACGCCCACTTTCCAGTTTTCTAGCTGAGGGCTGGCACAGAGTAGGTTTTTATTCCCTTCTCAAAAACAACTATTAATTATACATTTTTAATAGAATATCACTTTATTAATCCCTAAGGACATTTTTGTGCCAGAGAAGCCATTAAAAGACATAAATAACAGTCAAGAAATTCCATAAACGTTTTTAAATAAAGTGCTACTGCATACAAATAACTACAATGTCAATATCAGATAGCATCAGCTTGCATTATCAAAACTGAGTTAAACAACTAAAAACACCTCCAACTCCCAAAAATAAAATAATAAAATGGAACTTAAAGACAAGATAACTTCTGTGGCATATTAACCGGCCCTAATGACTTTCCATTGGATTCAGCACATAGTACACGAATCTATGCACACTGCCCTGCACGTGTGTGTGTCTGCAGAGCTTTCACGAAGAACGATCAAATGACAAGATGAGCTGTGATCAATGAACTGTCGACAGAACACTTCTGACCTAGTGGAAAGGCAGTCCCCTGACGGAGCCGGCCCGTTTCAGGCCACCAGGGCAGGGGCGCCTCCGCACAAAGAGTGCTCTGTCTCTGTCAGGATTCCCTAGAGGAGCACTGCACGGCTCTGCTAGCCTCTGCAGTACACAGCGCTAACAGGCTAACAGCACTGCATCTGTATCCGCACACTTTCCATAAGCGTGATCATCTTGTTAGCGCGCAGGCAGGCCTTAGCACTGTGGTTTATCAAGATACATCCATAATGTCTATATAGCAGCAGTACTTAAGTAACACTGTTATTGTGTATTGGTTAAATAATGGCCTACATCAATTTCACATAGGGCAATATAGATGGACTTACAGTGGCTGTGTTCCCAATTTTTTATGTAAGAAAGTAAAATGTTTCTATTATAAAAGCAGTTCTTAGGGTCAGATTGAGACTGATACGGCAAACCAGGAAATAACGCTGGGGGCTTGTTAGCATGCTAGTTGTTTTTAGGAGTGGCTAACAACATTTCAAAAATACATTCTGGTCTCTGAAAGTTGTGAAAAATGCTTATAAACCCATTGCAGTGAATAATTAGGATGCTAGTAATGAGTTTGGAAAATGGGGAAGAAGTAAAGTAAGTAAAAGCACAGCACCTTTCAGAATAAAATAATGATAGACTAAAACTATGTACTAAAAGTAGCATAGATTCAGTCATTTAAATGGCTGCTTGAGTTTTGTTAAATATAAATCGGTGTTGACCACGATTAAATATCAACTAGAGCACTGTACTATAGGCTATTTTTATAGATCGTAAAAGTTTTTCTGTCCCTAGCTTGGGAAAAGCTTGCTGTCACTTACTGTCAAATGGATGATTGGCCTTATTTAATAATTCACCTTGAATAAATTATTCCTAACTGTTACCAAATGTACCCACCATTCCAAGGCTTAGCTGAGTATAGCCTCAACAGTTCCTAAACAGTACCTAGGATGTTGTCATATGCCTAAATTAAACCCCAAGCGACATTTGAATGGAACAATAATTTCACGTGACCTTCGTTTGTGGTTATACCTATCAACACACATTCAAATTATGTTTTTAATAAATGCTAGAATTGCATAATGTGTCAGTGTAATTGAGATGTAGTGCTGTGTAGGGAGCTGCTTAGTAGGAAACATATTAATAAGAGCTGCAATGATAATCCTCTTATTACAGTTTGTATTGGTTTGCGGTTGTCATGTGGGAGAAGTCAAACTCTCTTAAAGCTATGGTGTGACGTTATGTTGGAAGTGATAGGTTGTCCCCTGGGGTTGATTAGGCCCAACCCTGTAACTTTCACTTAATGGGATATGACCCCTCTGAGCCCTGAGTCACTGCCCCACACGCAACTATGTTAGTACCACACACACACACCACTCCTTTTAAATCGATGTTGCTGGCAATTAAGTGTGCCATGTCAACCATATTCTCCGGGCGTAGATCGCAACTGTTCCAATAGGTCTGAATAGGTGTCTCTGTGGTTTTAAATAGGCCACTGAGGAGTGTAAGGTTTCAGGCTGGTGAGCAAAAGCAGAGGAGACAGGCTATTGTTTCGGTAGTGGCAAGACTTTTTTAATAAACATTTTACAGTTTTAAATATAAGAGCAAACTTTCCAAACTATTATTATTACTAAGTCGAAGAAAAATGTCTCATCCCTGCAGACTGCACACAGCCCTCAATATTTTTCATTGATTAATAGGTCAGTAATGTATAACACTTTGGACAAAATACTTTTGAATTTATGTTGTAATTCGAGATGTCACAATATAAAGTTTTAGTGTTATGATTGGAAATAAACATCATGATTTATTTTTACAATTCTCAGCACCATGACCAAACAGTGAAACCTTTCACCCTTCTGGATGATGAAGTTACTGTGACATAAACATCCAGATAAAACAGCACTTTTATATTCAGGCTTACATTTTTTTGTAGTGTAGATTATTAAACGGCCTATTTTTTAGTTGCGATTGTATTGTGGCCTGAATAGTCGTTGATTAATCTTGGCCCTAGTTGTAATGCAAGACAGAGGTGCAGTACATCTTGTCTTAATATTTAATCCTTTTCACTTTACTAAAACATACATAAATACTTATTGATAAAAAAAGTACGTCTTATTGTTAAGACATAATGTAAAACACAATTTTATTGTCATTTTAAAATGTACTACTGTTGAAAGATTCTACTATGGCTGTTACTTTTGACACCATATATGGTTGCTGTTGCTACCACTACATTTACTGCCTAAAACTGATATTAGAAATACAGCATTTGCCTCCCTGAGTAAAATTCTTCTTTTACAGAAATCCTAAATCTGACAGAAGTGATGACTTAATCAATATAATGAGAATTTACATTAATTATGAGGAAAAGTCTCCACCGATTTGATCTACTTCCAGTTTTTGTGCATTTGTGTGCAAGTTTTGATCATGAAGTAGCCTATTTTGTCTTCATTCGGTCGTGTTCCTATTTATGCATGTCACAACAATTCAATATTTTCTGCTAAAAGCCTGATTTGTCCAAGCGATCCTCCTCGGAGTGTTGTGTTGTGATTGCAGTGACAGGCCGTGCTCTTAAATAAACACCGGTGTGACAGGAGAGAGGGGGGCCGTGACACTGAGGATCTCACCACTATCTCTACGCCAGCTCAGGCCTAAACAGTTTATTTCGTGTTTGCAGTCACTTCCTCGGGGTTGTTAAGCTGATGTACAGTTTGACAGAAATGGAAGGAAACCAGATCATCGGAGTGAGATTGTTTTAACCTGATAAGTAGAGACGGGTACATTAGTGAGAAAAATGGACAAAACACTAATAGAGTGGGATTAGTCTGAGCTTGGTCGGCACAGATAGCCGCCACATGCTGCAGTCTTCTGTGAGAGCATGGGTCCTACTAGTATCCTCATATCTAATAGTAGGAAAGATCTATGTCATTTGGACTGCTGTGGGCAATGGTATGCAGTTAGATCTAATTTGCAATACCTTCTAATATTTGTGTAAGCATGTTTTAATACAAATTTATTAACACATAACTTGCAATAATAATAGCAACCGGGGAATTATAGAAATACAACAGTCTAAACATGTTTAAAATGTATATGCTTTCAAAGGTCTTTTGCAATATATGATAAGGAAAATGCCATGCTCCAAATTTCAGGTATTTCTTAAGACATATTTATTTTGATAAATTCAATACATAATACTTTTTTCTTTTTTTTTTTAACTGACTACTATATGTGTTCATTGTTTTGCTGTCAGACCTTTTTTCCCTTGAAACAAACTAAACACTTTTATATGTGAATGAGAGCATGGTTAAAACTGTTTATTCCCCCATAAGTCCTGAGGCTCCTCATACCATTGTAATAGTAAATGTTGGCTAATCTGATGATGGCACATGATTGATGACCTTTCCCAAGTGTGCAGGATCCAACGGCTTAGCTGTGTTTACATCTAGTAGCATGCGTGGTACCTCTGCTGTTAATGACTGGAATTAATAATGCACTGACGCCTATGAGACAGCTCTGTTTATGCACAGGCACAGGACAGTCTGCGAGGCCACGGGGCCCATGTAAAAGTGTCGGCCCCTACCCCACAATGCTTTATGTTGAAATGGCGCATGTGGGGATGGTGATAGTCAGTTTTAGTCTGACATAATTCTTTCCAACTGTGTGTTTTGTCATATGGTTTGCCCTTTGCTTAGTCGGGTCATGTGGCTTACTGAGATATGAATTATTATGGATTAGTTCAATGTTTGCATTCGTCCTTTTTCTTTGTCTTCTCCTGATTTGGTCCTGTCCTCCCTCAGACACACACATACAGAGCCCCACACGCACACACTCCAAGGGGCATGAGAACAGACTAAATCCCTGACAACCTCAATGAAAGCTCACACAAAGAGTAAAACTCGGTGGGACTAGAGAAACGCTACACCGTACAGTAGCCTGACCTCCTCCAGCTAACACAGACTCATGCACCAGATACAGGGCGTTGCCACATTTGCACACAAAGACAGAAATAAAGGCTGCGGCTATTGCTTTCAGCAGTCAGACCCCCGGGTGACCTTGCTGACTGACCCCTGCATGACCCTGCAGTGAGGAAGGTGAGAAGCAGCATGCTGGGTATCTGTGACAACAGGGACACTTTGACAATAGTGAAAAAGGAACTTTAGCTCTAAATCAGCAGAGGTGACAAGCCTGGTCCTTAGGTATGAATGAAAGCCTTAAAATTCAAAACTCTCATGAGTCAGAATCTTTTTTTCATCTTCTCTCTGAACTAGGACTCTAGCCCCAAGACTTTCACATTCACATATTATCCCATAACTTTCTTTTTAGGTTTGTTAATCAAGGTAGGCCTACATGGCTTCAGGGTGCAAATGTATAGCCTATAAGCTTACACTGTGGAATGTGTGGAGTGTATCATTTGAGCTGGCAGGGACATCTTTGGGTCATCTAAAGGATAAATTAATTTGGCAGATGTAAAATATATAACTGCAAATAACTTTGAGTTATGGTTTGTTTTAAGATTTACCATCTTTTTTACACTAGACAGACCATCTGACAGAGCTGCCATCTTAGCCCAAGAGTAAACGGTTATCTCCTTTGTTTACTTTGAGATGTGTGGTAGTTAACCCTGCTAGAGTTGTAGAATAACAATTGTATAAATCTACCTAATTATCTTTGTCACGTGATGCTGTTTCTTCCACAGTTGACCTGGAGCACATGCGGACAGTGAAGGCTGACAAACACCAGCGCTTCTGCCAAGAGAACAGTCTCCTCAGCCAGTTTGTCTCAGCCAAGACCGGCGACTCTGTGAGTACAACAGTGGAGGAACTGTTAAACCTGAACCTACTGTTAAACAAAAACCTACTTGTAAAGTATGTTTTTGTCTTTTACAGGTGCATCTTGTTTTTCAAAAACTGGCTGCTGAGATCATTGGTATAAAACTCAACAAAGCTGAGATTGAGCAGTCTCAGGTCAGACATGTCCTTGTGATCAAATGTCTATTCAATATGTGTAATCATTGGTTTACAAGACACATTATATCAGTAAAATTAAAGGCTATTCGTGATGAACATCTAAATCCCAAAATCTAAACCACCAGCATTTTGTAATATCTTGAATTAAATGACCTAATAAGGTATTAAGCAGTCTTCTGTACAAATAGTGATAAATAATGTGTTAAATTAAAACACTGATGTTTCCTTGTCTGTAAAAAATAATATTTTAGTTGGAGTTTACAAAAAGTTAATCTGATTCATTGTCTTATTGTCAGTGGTAGGTTGTAGGTGGTTAAGTCAGTTCACTGCATCAATAAATGAAGCCTTCCCACGACCACACTCCGTAAATGACCCGTTCTTGTGTAAACAGGAGTTTGTTGCATTTCCTCCTGTTGTGAGGCTGACCATCTGTAAATAGGCTCACATTGAGCACATTAACGCGTGAAGAGAGGTCAAAGGTAGCGAGCTGGTTTAGGGGTGACGAGGTTACCGCTTCCTCCTGCCAGCAGACCGCAGTGCCCAGTATTGGCAGCTGTAGGATTTACATGCTCACCTCCCCCAGAGCATCAATCCTGGCTCCGATATGGGTGCTTGGAGCCACGCTGGCTGGGCAGGGGAAGAGGAGCGTGGAGGCTCAGCAGAGGTCAGGACTCTCGAGGAAGGGAAAAGCATGTATGGAAAAGACCGGGCGAATTCTCAAGGCCCTCTCCCATCAGCGACACGACTCCTGACTGACCGAGAATGCCCACGGCTAATGGAGCTGTCCGTCTCACGGCCTCTTCCGCTCCTCCCTAAACCCAGTGTCAGTGAGGTAAAGTGTTATAATCCAGAGAAGACCAATCAAGACAGATGAATCCAGACATCTACTGTGGTCTACAGGGACAAGGAGAGAACTCTGACGTGCTTAACATGTGTCATTCTATACAATTCGACTCAAGTTACCAAGATTTAAGATATTCACAACTCTTGCTAAAATCTAGAAAAGGAGGAGCTTGGACTGCTCACGAGGACTGCAATTATTAATTATCATTAATTGGAATAATTCTAACTATTCAATGAAAACAGCTGCAATTGTATTATGACAGTCCAGTCGTTAACTGGGCTTGACAGAAGACATGTCAAAAGACCTTTTATAACTTAAAACAGTGCCATTATTAAATCAAAATGTCAAAACAATTCTGATTTTCATCAATATTACATTTTATTCATTAATATTCTACATAGGGAAGCTTTTAGTCACCACATTTTAACCTTTATTTGGTTGAAAATGCAATTTTTTAAAAATTCCAAAAAATAATTGCTTACGGGATCTCGTTGAGTATGTAGCACACATGCATCATGTTCTCTTAAAAAATAAGAAAGGAAAAAAAAAGAAAAAAGGGGGGCTTGAAGGCTTGAAGAAATGGACATAATAACCCTATTATAGTTAATTCTTGCACATGTAGAAATGTCCCACTGACTAGAACTGACGTATGAGTCGTAGATCAGAGCAGACCATGGCTTTAGGTTTAGCCTTTGGCCAGTGAAGCCTCATTATCAGTTGTCAGCATTGAGAGGGGAACACAGAGGTCGTGACCCCTGACAGTATTCTATCTGCCTGGCAGTCTGCTCCGTCATGGTTGTGTTTCTCCCAGATCAGATAGCGAGGCGCGCATCACTCACTGGCTTCATAAGCAACTTCCACACCTCGTCTGTCACACAGCCAACCAGGGCCTGCATTAGGTCATGTGATCCAAAAACTAAACAATAAAACAGAAATTGGGTCCCCTCTTAATCTGCAGGATGCATACAAGGAAAACCAATTATATCAACATAGGTTAAATAAGGAACTAATTGACCTCAACACCATAGGACATTAAAGCTGCAGTATAGGACTTTTTTTCTTGCAAACATGTAAATTTAGTTTTTCCTCTTAAGAGTATGTCAAAAAATCAAACTGGTCTGTCTGCATCTAATTATAAAACCTGTTAGCAAAGGCTTTATAACACTTCCATCTGAAAAAGTAGTTCAAAATCTGTAAAGATGCACGAAAAAGTCATATATGTGAATACTAGAAATGTGCTAAAGCACTAGGAGAAATATTTACTTTTCATGCCCTAACTAATGTGTCAGTGGGCTTTATTCAGTAAGAGTATGTCCTTCTGATTTGAAACCCTGCTCCAAATTTTGCTGCATTATAAAATTGAAAACATTTATTCATCGATAGGTTTTCTTAGCAGTTATCCGTGGTTATCACTTTGTAGTACTATGCCATGGTTTCTTTTTCAATTAGAATCTTCAGACAGTGGCTGTAGCCTCACATGATGTCATAACACTAGTCTGGCAGTGGGCCTCCCTGCGCCATTACGTCATTCTGCACTGTGTGTGTCTGCTCCTTGCATCTTGTCTTTAATCTGTTGTTTTTTTTTTCTCTCTCCAGTCATTACATGTAATTATTTATGTCTTCCTTATCCATTTCTTCTTTCTTGTCTTTATATCTTGCTTGCGCTCTTCAGAGGATTGTGAAGGCTAGCTTGGTGGACTATCCACAAGATGAAGGCCTAACTAGAGAAGAAATGATTCCTCAGAAAAGCAAAATATGTTCTGTTCAATAGTCCAAAGAAGTATGTCTCAACAAGTAGTTTTTCCCCCAAACCCAGATCCAAAAGTTGGAACTTTGTGTAAAATGTAAAGCAAACATGAATGTATTATTTACAATAGACTGTGGCCAACAAACAATAATGAATATACTAATTCAATTGTGCACTGCAAAATGTAGCAGCGTATTTGTTACATTTTATTTACCATATTGTTATTATGTTGGTTGCTGGCATAATTTATTTGATATACAAACATTTGGGGGGTAGATTTCTCAGAACATAAATTGTCATTGCCATGGTCTTTTGCATACATAACAATGATGATTTACAAACCATAGTATTCAGTTTTCTTCACATTTTACACACTGTCAGAACTTTTTGTGTTTGTAGATTTCCAGCACTAGTCTAATCCGTTATTCTCGGCTAATGTTGAATCCAGATTGTGTGTTTTGCTGACTAAGTAGAGTGACACAGTTAGAAAAACCTCCATGCCGTTAATGCATTCGGCTCCGTTCTCCTGACCTCCCCCGGCCTCTTGTCTGGTGTAGGGCAGGAGTCCACAAACACTATGACCGCTAGCTCCTAAATCACTGCATGGTTCTCCACTTAAATGCCAAAACCTCCTTGTAGATCACATTTCAATAAGATTTACAGTCTGTAGAGTAGTCCAAATGTAGTTGTCACCCATGTTGACACCCCTATACTGCAAAAAAGATTTAGATTAGGTAAATTTGTTGAGTTGAGAAAAATAATCTTATTTGAGTAGTTTGATAGAATGCTTCTATGCATTGCACTGCTCACTTATTTGCCAATTGGCTATGAAAAATACGTATTTATTTTCAAATAATGGTAATTACTTAAATTAACAAAAGAAAACTATTGTTATAGTCTGTAACGTAAACCCTCAAGGGCTAAATAATTGAACTCGGTATAAAATGTCTACTATTGATCGTTATTGACAAAATCTGCCATTATTGTAACAGCAGTGCAAAAGGTCTATAAATGCGTTAGCCAAGATGACGTTAACATACTAAACAAAAGAGCAGTGGAACAATCATTTGCACTATAGTGTCAGAACACTTTTGAATGCTAAGTGGCATCTTAAAATCTCCTTTGGTTTAACATTAGGCTAATTGAATTGGTTGTGATGGCACAATCCCAAACTCACATCTTTCTTATTCCAAAATCAATTAATCAGACATAAAAACTAACTTAGTGGAGAAAATGACTCAAATCCAGATGAGTTAATTTTCACTCATGCTAGATATTCACATTTATTATTTGTTGCATTGTTTGGTTTGTGTGTTGCATCCATGCCAGCAATGTTAATTTTTTTGTTTTTTCATATCTCTTAGCGTGTGGTGAAGGCTGACATTGTGAACTACAGCCAGGATTCGGTGACCCGGACAGTCAACCCCCCACGCAGCTCCATGTGTGTGCTGCAGTGACCTCCCAAAACACCAAACACCAAATGTAACTCAAAGGTGTAACATGGTGCATCAGTATTGCTCCTCTCATAGTGACTGGTGGATGAGCGCTGCCAGTTGATGAGATGAAAAACAGACTGTGTGGTTTTCAAGGGCCTGGTCTGTAGTTCGGATATTTACCAGGAATGATTTCTTGGGTGGTTCAGCGAAAAGTAAACGGAACCTCACTTTGAAAAGTTTACACGCAGCTATGAATTTCTTCGACTATTAATATCTAGGCGAGTGGTAAATACTTGATTCGTGTTGGTATTACGCTGGCTTTTCAGGAAATACTGCTGCTGATTATTATTTTAGAATGACTGAAAAATGCCACTACACATTCCTAATAGACATCCACAGGACTGCAGAGTGAGCAGTTAGAAACATGTAAATGTGATATTTATTATTGCCAATTAGAAGCTTACATAAATATCTGTAGTTTTATGAATCACTGCTCATGAAAGTGTACATTTTAATTGGTCCCGGTCCCATTATTATATTCCTTTGATTAAGAAATTTAGACAATTAATCAGTGTTGACAGTTATCATAAACTTCACAAAATGGTTGGAAACTATGGAAAAAGGGTAAAAAGTGGAAAGCACTCAACTGTACTTCAGATATGTTTTGTGCTACTATTTATTCAACCTATGCTATTCCATTTTGTTTTTTTTACAAATTAAAAAAATATTGTATTATCTTTTATGAGATTTCAAAATCATTTGATCCACTATTCACATTTTACAGTCTCTCAACTGTCTGTCCACTGTTCACTTCTTCGTTAGTGGACCATAGGATTATAGCAAACGTCATGATTCATCTGTGTATTCCTTACCATCTTACAAAATGACATCTGACCTAATTAAGTACTGTATATTTGCCATATATGTGTACAATATGTATTTGTATAGTAAAATAAGCTAAGCCCAGTAGAAGACATTCAATTGTATGTTTTTATTTGATTTAATAATGACTTTGCATATGTTCATTGTTTCTGATTGTGTAGAAAAGAGATGTATAAACTTGAATAGATTTGTATAGTTACAGAATCATAAACACATGCTTCAAAATAAAACGCTCTATGGTCAACATTCTGACGCACTTTTTTCTGATTTTCTGACTTGGAAAAACCTGGAGCACTTGCATCTAAATCAAAGCTTTGTAAAGGCTCCCATTACGTAAGCATTGTTCGCTGAGAAGAAGTACATTGCCTTCTGGCCTCAGTTTCATTGCAATTTTTCATCCTGTGACAATAACAAGGAGCTTAAAAGAAACAGGCCCTGGAGCGGCTCATCTTGTGGGAACCGCACTATGGCTGATGAGGGCACTACAGATTAAGCATCCACGTGTTGAAATTCTACCAATAGGCTGAAACTTGACCACCTCTGAGATCCCCCTCTATACAGGCCCATCTAAGTCTAAGCTAATGAGCCACCTGGTCTTTGTTCGCTAAATCTGCACTGAAACAGCCCCTAAATCCACTCAGGACAGATGATACAAATGCCTTCATAAATGCTTGTAAGCTGTATTAATTAATCACTTAAATAGTCCAGTCTTTTGTTGCCGCCGCATGACGGTAAGAGGCCTCTGCTTTTGGGGTTATTTTTTTAGCCGAGTCACTGACACCGCTCCAGTGTTAGGGAGGATTAAGAAGTGCATCTGAAACCGCACGGACTGACAAAGACTTCGTTGGTGACACTTTTATAATAATTACACTTTTAATAGCCTTAATAAAGCATGAACAAAGACCTTATTTCATCATGAACAAATAGTTTATTAAAAATGATTCAGTCAGTTACTACTTAATAAATACACAAACTCCAAACCGCTAACCCCTTAATCCAAGGGTGCTCTAATCAATGTACACTTTTACATTACTTTTTTTTTTTAACTGTTTGTGAAGCTATTCCTCTCTTTGTTAACAGATTCCTAGCATCCTAATTGTTCACCGTGACGAGTAAGCGCTTTTCACAACCTTCAGAGGCCAGGGTGAAATTTGCCGTCACAGTAATGCTCACAACAACTAGCATACTCATCACGCACTTCCTGGCTTACATAAAAACACTACAAGTAGATTCAGAGAGCACACAGTGGTCTGATTTTGACTCTCTCTTTTTACAATATATCTGTACTGGGGAAAACAAATTTTACTTTATTACATGAAAAAAATGGGTACAGCTTCTTTAATACTCTAACCCCTTAATTAAGTAGTTACTAAGCCTGAATATATCTTAATAAACCATTTGTTCATTATGAATTATGAATCTTTGTTCGTATATTATTAAGGCCTTGAATCTTCATCCAGGTGTGCTCCGTGCCATTGGTCTATTCCGTCACAAACAAGCTGGCGTTTTGAGTGCGGAGGCCGTCAGGCAGGTGGGGTCATTCTTGCACACGTGCATTGTCTCGCTTGGCTGGACGTCTTAGGGATTGTCTCGGCAGAATTTTTTGTCAAGAGCTGTCACCGTCGTTGACAGGCAAGACGTGCCCTTGGCTTTGCCGCTGTTTAGACAGGTGTTTTTGCAAAGAAAACAACGGCGGGTCGATTCCAGCTTACAACACAGACGGAAGGAAAGAATATCACGCTGTGTGTTTTGCATTATGAGGGCGAGGCTTGTGACAGATTGGCAGAAGACAGGGATGGTAAATGCGTCTACCTGTCCTGAAAAATGAATTGTGTTTTCATTTACTTTCGCCAACCTACATAATGATTAGGAGATGAAGCGGGTTTGATTTTTTTTCTAAAATGTGTATACATTTAGTGTACTGAATAGTGAATTTGCATTTTAACTGTAAAAAAGCAAATGTTTTGACCTGGTTTACATTTAAAGAAAACATGCGGTTTAATAATAGGGTCCATTGGCTGATACTGAAATTTCACAGATGCAAGCGGTGGATTTTCATTTACATGCTTTTATTGTTGTAAAATAGTCATGTGACAATTTTGACCCGGGGTGAGATTTTTTTTTTAAATAACTACAGTACAAAAGATTGAGCACTTGAGTGTCGAATGCAGGACAATACAAGATTATTCCAACATGTATGAATCAATCAAAACGCAATAAGCTACTGATGAGGGAACATTGCTATAACAGTGTTAAAAACTCAACAAATGATTATTTTTTAAACATGCCCCACTTAATATCTAGTAAGTGTTACACCTATCCACAAGAAACCAAAACTGCCATAAAGACATCTTCTGTCATTATTTTTTCCTCAACAGTATATAAAATGTGTGACATTCTTCAATTATGCATGATTGTGTAGAACTTACGAACTCAAAAAATGTTTTAACATATATGGGTTTTCTGTTTGGTTATTTATAAACTAATTTATGTCAAAATGTCAAGGCAAATGCTCTTTTTCTACTCCTCTTCCCAGCGCCTGTTTCTCATCACTGAAAATGTGCGATGACAGTTGTAAAAAGCACACAGGATGAGCCGGTAAGAGGGCAGAGCTGTGGGCAGAAGCAGGACAGAGCAGAGCCAACACCCTCATGATTAGCCTCTCACCGTGTTCCGTTTTCCACCTGCCCGGTGCCAGAGCCGCAGTGTCCCTGGAGGAGCGGGCCGGGTTTAACCATGTCGTGTGATGGGCTGCAGTGCACTGGCTCCCACTGTTCACTCAGCAGACAGACTCAAGACTGGAAGGAAAACCAAGTTCTCTCAGTTAAAACAGACAGTAAATTTACAACTGAAATATTTCCATACACTTACTTACATGCAGTGTCTATTATACTTTGTTTTACAAGATCTGATTTTTTTGTTCATATACAGTTTTTATATAAAAATTAAGGCATTTTATGTATGAAAATGCCAAAAATTGCACACATTTACTCATTAATTTATAGAAATTGCAAAGTTCAGTTCATTTCGTTGACATATTAGATTAAAATATCACAGAGGATTTTAGAAATCTTATTTAGTATTTTTGGAGTTAAAAGCCCAAAAAACCAAGTTAAAAAATGTTAAAATATTGGTATATACAAGAATGAAATTGCTGGTGTCAATAGTTGAGTCACTCTGAGCCAAAGTATGGCAATAATCCATTTGGAGAAAAGAGGTTTATTCTGTGAAATAATAAATAATAAATAAATAAATCTCTTTGTTTCCAGGTGGAGGCTTATCTTAACAGAGCAAACCCAAAAGCACACAATTGAAATGGATTTTTTTTTTAACTTTCTGATTTTAACTGTTCTCTAAAATCAGGAGAAAACATATTTCCTCAACATCAGTCTGAAGCCCTTCCTAGGCGACGTAACTCAAGGCATCACCACCTGCTGTCTCTTCGGAGTGCGACTACTAGATTGTGATTTAGGAAGTCTCTTGTTTGGCTCTTATGTAGGATTAACATTAACTCACCGTTCTCGTAGCGCGCGTCTGCTTCGGCTCAAAGGCCCCGAGATTTATTTTGGGTGGAAGGATGTGGCTGTCCAGAGGGTCGTATTTATAGCGCATCGGTCGGGTTGAGGAGCGGTGCCAGTAAAAGCAGGGATTCTGAAAAGAGAGGGACACAAAGCTCGGAGTCTCTTTAGAGTGCATGGATGAGTGCTATTTTCACTGGGCTGTACTCAATAGCACTTAAAGCCAAACAGCTCTTGTATCAGATTTTACATGCAGCCACCAATGAAATATGACTGAAGGCTTGAGCCATATCCCTTTACTGCTACCTTATTAGGCGGTATAATAGAGTGCTGATAAAGGAATAACATAGTGCTCGTGATTATGGGGCAATTGGAGAAGGTCTTTAAAACAGATGAGCTGTATTTTTTCCATCAATTTTGCAGGATAGGGAAAAGGGAAAATTTTAAAAAGTTCAGTGAAATGAGTTGAGCAATTTGACTACCAAATGATAAAATATTCTATGTGTAAAACTGTACAAAAGATCAAGTACATGAAAAAAATTAAAAGTACTACATGTTAAAACTGTATCACTTCCAATTTTTGCATATGCAAGGTGAAATTAAAAAAATATAGGTTGAAAAAATACTATAAATTATATTAGGGAGTCATAAGGAGTTATGTTTGCCTGGATATTTTACACAGCAATTCAAACGCAGTGAACGACATCACTTGCATGCACCCAGAGGGGGGACATCTACTTAAAGATGTGTAATATCTAAAGTGTTGGTTTGGAGATATACAAAATTTGAATTCTAGTAAATTATCATTTAATTATTTTTAAATTAAAACTATTACCTTATACAAGGATATAAGGTGATATGACATTTGTGGTTAATTTTGCAGTCGAATCTCAACCACAAGATTTACCGGCATGTTTTCATACTTTTCTGATGGATTGGGCTGCTCACTGGCCTCTCCAAATGAGCAGTACATATACTGCTGCTCGGGTCCTGACTAAAACCAGGAAGTACGAGCACATAAGTCCTGTGCTCAGGTCTCTGCACTGGCTCCTGTGGCTCAGAGAATAGACTTTAAAGCAGCTCTGCTTGTTACAAGTCTCTGCATGACCTAGCACCAAAGTACATCTCCCACATGTTAGTGCCACATCGCTCTCTGAGGACTTCAGGGACCGGCCTCCTGCTGGTGCCCAGAGTCAGGACTAAACATGGGGAATCAGCGTTTCAGTTTTATGCAGCTAAAACCTGGAACAGAGTTCCTGGAGATGTGAGACAGGCCTCTACTTTGACAATGTTTAAATCCAGGCAGTTCTGTTTAGCTGTGCATATGACGGAAAGGTTTTTATTCACTTTTCTCTTTTAATGTACATTTTGCGATGATCACTTATGTTTTGATTTGTTTGTATTGCGATTTTAATGTCTTTCTTTTTCTGTAAAGCACTTTGAACTACTTTGTGTATGAATTGTGTTATACAAGTAAACTTGCCTTGCCTTGCCAATGACATCATCTGAACATTGGGATAATCCAGACAAATACTGAGATATTCATTTTTGTCAATATAACTCAACTCCTACATGTATCTAAGCAATAATTATATTTATAGATATCAAATAAGCAAAAAAAAAACAGAATACAGTTAGTCACACCCAAACTCCACACTAGACTAACAACTGCTTGATGCTTTCCCCTGGCATGTGTCTGTTGGAAACTGAAACCTTTATAACCGGGAGCGCTGTTTGGATCATGGGCTGGATAAAAGATGACAGTGATTTCACCCTGTAAAAATGGCAATAATGACCCACCACCAGAGTACCTGGCTTTTCCCTAACAGCTCACTCCGGTCTGCGCCTTCCCCGAACAAAAGAGCAGCTCCTGGGTGGGACCGGCGCAGGGTGTCACGTTTTGACCGCATCCACAGAAGATAAATATCCATAAAATTGATGCTGGGGGAGCGATTACAAGTCATTACTCAGTCCTGCCTCTCTCTGTCGCTTTCTGCTTTTGTGATTCCAGCCTCATTGTCCCTCAAAATACCGGGGATACAACACCTGATACGGGAGCCATTCAGTTGTTTAAGTGCTATTCATTACAGTTGGCTGGAAATAGCATTTATCCAAAGGTGACACTCTGGACTATTTAAAAGGCTACTTAGGAGTTGCTGCTATGAGACTGGAAAAACAAGATTTGGTTGTTGATGTTCCACTATAGAGCTGTGTTAAGTGTCTGGCTCTGGGATTAGCTAAGTGCAGTGAAATTTCTCAAAGTCGTCATGAAGTGATCTCTAAATGCTAATTATAGAGGGCACATCCCGTTTGGGTTTGAGAAGTATGTTAATTCCACATTGACCTGCACCTCAAAACGTTGTCCAATTTCAGTAGCGACAGAGTGGAACATTAGACTGGAAAATTCATTGGGCACAGAGCCTCAAATATGTCCGCCCTCCGTGCCACTAACGAGAAACAATGGGGAGTGAAAATGGCGTGATCCACAGCGGTGCACATGCTGTTTATTGACATCCATGAGTGACTGCCTCAGGTGTGCACGTCTCTGCGGGGACAAATGTGCTGAAAATATGCAGTCTGTCTGCCCTGTCAGAGCCAACAAAAGAGGCAGCAAAATGAATTCATCCACAGGTGTCTTTACATGCACAGTGCCTCATGATGTGTATAAAGAGAGCATGTGATCACTGAACCTCCACGTCAAGAAAAATGACGAAGTTTGGGCTTGACAGCGCGGCATTATGTTATCCAAAGGGATTTACCAGAGCCAAGACAGCCATACGATTCTCAGCCCAAAGACAATAAATATAATGGTACATTTAAACTGTCCATACGTTAAAAATGACTGAAGCCAGAGGTGATGAGACTTCCACACAGCTTTTGATAGAATGCATTGGCTACAATAAAAACAAAAGGTTTCAATTAGTTTTGGTAAAGATGCTTGTCACAGTGACTTCCATCCACCATGAAAAATGATCTTTTGTATTTTCATTTTATACATAATTACATAACAATTTATACAAGCTCTAATTTTTTTGTAGGGTTAAATATATTTTGGTTTCCATTGCTTGTATTTTATAGGATTAGGCAACAATTACAGATTTGACCATCAACACAGATTTGACCATTCATATTCATTCCTGAATCACAAATGTGTCACACAGGGGACCCGCGAAAGATAGTTATCCTGGTTAGCATTTTTATTTTTATACTGAATCATATCTACAGCAGTTTTTGAGATCAAGAGCTCTGACCAACGGATCAGCATTGTCATAAATTACTTTATCTCGTATATAATAATCTAATGTCAAGATGCATACTAGAGTTTCACTCACCTCGGATTTTCAGTGTGCTACTGTACAGCAGCACTTCTGTTCTGTCTTTTTACATTTGTGACTTGATTGGAATCCATACCTGGCCAAACAGCTCCCCAGCAGGATGAAGTCTATATGTCAGTCGGCACCGAGCCCGGACACTCGCTGAAGGCCTCTGACAGTAATCACAACACCACCCTGCCGCTCCGGCCAACCACAATATCAGCTCCACCTCTGCACTGGCACGGCAGCGGCTACAACCCCTTGGACTCTGTATGTTTGAACCAAATGCCCACAGACAGCACGTGGGTCATTTCTTGGTAGTAACAGACAATGTTCTCTTACGGGATTCCGATTGTTGACTGGAAACTGTAGCGGCGCCTTACGGAGAGGCACGAGAGCTTTGATATAATGCGAGGTGACATTCGAATTCCTCCCTCTGTCCAACATAATATGGGCAGTGTGGAAAAGCTGAGTATCCATCGTTGTGAGTTGGGAGCACTACAGGCCTCACTTCAGGATCGTTGCGGCGTAATCGAAAGCAGGCAGATTATGTAGGGTCTCCGGAGTCATCAGCCTGCGAGAGGAAATTATTGATGGAAACGAAGGCGCTGGACCGCTACAGTTCACCAAACGCTTTATGAACAAGGCCGATCTGTTCACCTCTGATTTAGGAGCTGCTTTTGTCATGTCCCAGGCCAGTGAAGTGCTCATGCTTTCATTGGCTGTTCGGTCTGTTTCCATTGCTTGACCTGTATTAAAAATCCACTAAAATTTAATAACTCTTTAATGTTTTGGTACTTTGAAAATCACTTATGGACGGAGTGAAGCCCGTGATTTACCGACGCCAGCCACCCGAGACGCACAACAAGAAAGAAACATTTGGCGCTATTATAACATATGAAATCACTTATATGAGTAGGTACTAATTCACAGCACTCTTTCAGACTGTTTTAATTGAGGCTATTACTGCGCCTGATGACATGTTGGGAGCACGCGCAGAGGCAGAGTGCGGTAATTTGGAAAGAGGAGTTTGTGCTGCCGGGTGCAGTGCTGTTGTGTGAAGTGTCTGTTGTTTTGCGGGATGCGTTGGACAGCGAGGTGAGAGGCAGGTTAATTACCAGACAGAGAGGGAAGGGGGATGCTTTACACTGCCCTTTGTTGGTGCGCCGGCTCGGGTTCCCGTGGCGATGAGGTGAGAGCAGAGGATGCAGGCAAGGGTGGCCAAGTGCACGCGGGAGTCACCAAACACAACAAGAAACGTGAAAGAGAAGACACACACGTTCACGTGCTGTTTAGTTCTACTGGCACAATGCAGATTTTTGTATTAGCAAGGAGAACATGTACTGTATGCTATCCGTGAGAAAGAAAAAATAAGCCATTGCGATTAACAATTCAAAACTAAATATTACAGTTCATCAAATGAGCAATTCTGAAATATAACATCAGCCATCTACAAGGTGGACTATGTAACTTTTTGGAGGGTCTACCACCTGCTTGTCTCCAACAAGACTTTATTGCTTTGTCTAGAATGTTCTACTGTATGGCATTAATCTTCATGGAGACAAGCAGGTCAGATCTATGGAGAGGCAAACCCATTCACAGTATGAATGCATGTTTTTGCACTGCGATGCAAGGTTTTGCACTAAAAAAAGTTAAGAAATGCAAAACAAGATAGATAAGTTTAAGATAGATAAGTAACATAGTGCACCTGTGTAGAAACAGGAAATACTGAAACATGACAGTTCACTGAATGGACATGGGCACAGAAATGTTGCCAGAATTGAATAAAAAAAGATCCCTTATAATTTGGGGGATTTATTTTTTTTATTATTAGATTTTTTTTACAAACCTAGAAAAAATAGCATACCAACAATATGATGGTACTGATGGGAAAAAGCAGTAACTGTCAAAATACATAAACCAATATACCAAACTTTATGAATAACATGCAGTATTTAAAAAAGCTCCACAGCTCCATTTGTATTTCCCAGCCATGGATTGCCTCTGCCTAACAAGCACTGGCACAGCTTTAGACACTAAACCTATTTGCAAAACTATAATGTCTGCCTGAGCACTGGGCAGTAGTTCAGATGTCTGGAAACAGCAGTGAACACAAGTAGCCTTTGCGGCGACTAAGAATGAACTATATTCCATTGGTCTGTACCGGGTGAACTGGTAGACCTGTCCCTAAAGACCAGTGGAACATATGAGATTTCGATCAGTGTAATATATTCAGACACATAATTATCTGTACATATTGGGTTAACCATCAATGCTCATGTGATCTTAACCACGTTAAGACAGAATTGTATTTCACAGAATCATGCGTGTTTGAGTAATTCTGTATTGTTCTGCAATTGAGGCTTGAGTGGTCTTAACCCCGCCCACTTGGCTTTATTTTCTTGCGATTTCAGTCAATTCAGACACCAGGTCATAAATATAGGGTTCAGACAAATTTTCAACAATAAAAACAAGTCAGTGAATGATCCACTGCTTGTTACAGTGAAATGAAGGGGCAGGACTTATTTCTGCAGGAACAGGAAGTCAATCGACCTGTTTCTATTATTAAGTAATTTAAGATCATTGGGCCTCATTCATGAAGCATTCTTACGAACAAATCTGTACTTAAGGCCTCCTTACAAACATTTTTGGCATTCACAAAATGTTTTAACTGAAAATGTTCTTCTGGAAGAATAAATCCTACAAACAGTTAGGAGCACTCGCAAGAGCAAAAATTCTGTTTTAGAATATTATTACTCTAATAATGCAATACAAGATTGTAATTCCTTCATGATTGTAAGTTGTATATTTTCTTAAATTATTTCTTATAAAAATATTAATGTGTGATCCAATAAAATTTATGAGGAGTTTTATAGTCTAACAGACTTTATACAAGCTGCAAGGACAGCCTCAGCCACAGCCCCAATGCTCTGCATATGAGCCACAGTTACAGCCCTGTGGCTGGTCACTGCGCTGGACTCAACACCCCCACACCCCCCATCAACCCCCATGACTCATATGTGCCCCCACCCCAGCACCCCTCCCTCGCTATTTATCACGGGCCCACTACTCGCAGAAAGTGCGATAAATATGATGAAAGTTCTTGCTTATTTCACTAATAAGTTGATGATTTAAATATTCACTCACTGAGTGTGGACATTTTAAATCACCACTGAAG
This sequence comes from Periophthalmodon schlosseri, assembly GCA_000787095.1. Classification (NCBI taxonomy): domain Eukaryota; kingdom Metazoa; phylum Chordata; class Actinopteri; order Gobiiformes; family Gobiidae; genus Periophthalmodon; species Periophthalmodon schlosseri. The sequence continues at coordinate 42,797 of KN474652.1, forward strand.
CAGTAAAACAACAGTAGACGGTAGACATGCTCCACCTGACTTCCTTAGTCACTTTCTCCCTCTCTTTCACACATCATAATGCCATATATTACTAAATACATATGAATTTTAATGTAAATGAAATGTAAATGAATGTCATGGTATTCATAGCTGGATGTTGATGAATTAGGCAAGTATTTTGGCTGCTTAAGAACGCGTTGTGAGTTCTCTCAGCATCTTCTTACAGTGGAAGTTATGAACATTTTTTAAGAAAATATTCATGAATGAGGCACAATATTGAGGTTTACAACAAATAAAAAAATGTAAAATTATTATCTACACATGTGATAGCTCCTACTAAATACCAGAATAAAGCATTAAGTCTCCTTTAGGTAAGAAAGGACATTGTGATTTCAAAGGTTCCCTGTGTATCCTCAATGTTATTTTGAAAAATACAGGTATTGAAATATATTTAGGGAAATTCAGCTTAAGTTTATTTGCTAGCAATGTGAACTAAGGAAATTCAGGGTTCTATTCATTGCTACGCATACTGTTGTGTCCATGAGTATCCAGGTCCTATGGTACTAGCAGTTGTGGACTGAATGATTCTTGTATTGTGGTTTCATTGCCTTGAAAAGTAAACCTATTTATCAATATTATAACATGATTAGATTTTATATGAAACACTTGATTGAATGTCTAACTGCCATCTGAAAACACCTGCCCTGCTCCCACTGATCCTGGCACTCTTCACAGCCCACACATCACCAGCTCCGTCTCGCCCCAACCTTCATTAATACAATCCAAATGGTTCCAGGTGAATGTTTGCTTTATTATTTAATCAAAACTTGCTCTGAGCTGTGGGCTACATGAATCCCTCCTTTATATCCCTGCGCGAGGCTAAAAGGAAGGAAACGCTTGATTTACAGTCTCACAAAGCCGCTACAGGCAGATTAACTGAAAACATAGATGCACATATTTACCTTATAGTATTAAGAAACTACTGAGGGTCTTCGGGTCCGGAGGGCGCCATGTTGGCTCAGGGTTTATTTTCATGGCGGTGAACGCGGCGCGGTGCTTTTGGACTTGATTAAGTAAATGAACAGGTGTTTCCCCCTTAAGTCCTCAGACGCAGCTAATGAGCTCACTTAAGTGTGCTTAAATTATTAGGCAATTAGAGAGGGGAAATGTAGAAAACACTTGATACTGGGTGGCATGAAGTGTCTATGTGTCTGTATATATGCCACAAACTCGGTTATAGAGTGGAAATGATCAGGTTCTTTTAGTGTGTTTTCAATGGTGACTGTGTTTATCATTAGTGTTTGAAAAATGGAAACATTAGCTATCGTGTTAAATTGACCAAACCCTTGGCTAATGTTAATGAATCCTAATACCAAATGAATAGGACACATTTAGCATCATTTTAAAGCACCACCCATCACTAATAAAATACATGGGTGAAAAGATGGATGAAAGATTAAAAGTGTATAATGTAACTTTTCTCGTGGAGAGTTTGCCACATTCTTGTCTACATGGATATGTTATTATTTTGTCTGGATCCACAGTGTAGCATATCAACTTATCTATCTACATAGAGAACAGCAAGTGATCAAATAGTTATGAATTGAATCTGTGGAGAGGAGACCCCAACCTCACAGTAAGAATGCATATTTTTCAAGATATGTTTTAGCAATTAAACACCTATAATTGAATAAATGCCAGATAAACAGATATAATGCCATACTGTGGAACCATGGACAGAAGCGGTGAATCTCCAGGAGAAATGTTACATAATGCCACTTTAATATAGCAATCTAGACTGGAACTGACTGAAGTAAGTGGTCAACTCTGTGGGCCCTCTTGACCACCAATGACTCACACAACACATTCCCAGGTAAACTGTGTAAAGTGTCTTGCCCAAGGTCACAAGGACACAGTAAAAGCAAGAACAAGCTCAAACAGCAAATTACCACTCTCTTGGTTATACAACGGTCCGATATCTTGTATTTAGCTCAAAGAAAAAACTGCTATACATTAGCAGCACAATACCAAATGCAACCAGACAAGTCTGACCTTTTGGGCATCATGGCATGAGAAGCTAATTAAAGCTTGTCTAACCTTTAGCACTGATACAAAAACGTGTCCTTGAGGGCAGTAACACAAGCCTTTTTCAGTCAAGTACTTGATTAAGCTGATTTAGCTCAAAGGAAACCAAACAAAACAAGTGACGCCCAGGCTGACAGAGGACCAGTGGTTTGCACTTGATCAACTCAATAATTCACCACAGTCACAGTTGGCCGATGAAAA
>KN474652.1:45142-80962 GCA_000787095.1 Periophthalmodon schlosseri
GAGCAAAAACCTGATCTGTCTCCGAACAAGGGGAAGTGTGAATATGACAAAGGCCTCCATCTGACACCCAGGCAACAAACAGCCATCTGTCATCATTATAAGTGGCGCCTGATGTGCTGCACTTAAGAGCCACCTTGAATCTTTTATGCTCCACCGGCAATTAAGCTGAGCCAATTATCTTCTGAATTATTGAGTCAAATTTGGAAACGTAATAGCTTATTCAAAATGGACCAATAGCCATCTCCCCATCCGAGATGTCCTCGCTGTGTTACTAATTCATACATTGGGATGAGATAATCGTGGCTTTGTGTTAGCCCCTGTAGCGTCGCCAGCTCTTTGCTTATTCATATTCCTGCTCCACACAATAGCCACCTCTTCAAACGCCATAACAGCTAATCCCCCGGCCGCCAAAAGTCACAGGTCTCAGGTGTATCGCGGGAGAATGTCAGCTGAAACTCTATCGGCCAACTCAAACTTAGCAAAAAAATAATAATCTTCACATTTGTTCATCGACAGGACGTAGTGCATGCACTTACAAGCTTCTGACGGCCCTGGCAATCCTGTTTTCCTACACTATTTGGTGAGTGTGGAAATGAAGTCATACCGCGGGCTATATGATGAGAAGTCATTAGTATCCCTTGTATCTGGTGACTAATCCCCAAAATCCTGACAAAGGAGCAGGAGAGGAAGGGAGGTGTGTGCGATGTGTCTCCACATCTTCAGTGTCATCCGGACAAATTCACATGAGAGGCCATTCAAAGACTTAATCCCTGTTCAGAGCAATGTCAGCTCATTCCAGTACAACCTGTTCAATGTAATCTGTGGCCACTTGTATCATGTCCACTCCAGTTATATATTAAACACAATAAAACTAATGTACAAACCTAATGCTCAATGCAATTATAGACATTTAAGACATTTACTGTCTTAAAAACCTGCACATCAGAACTACTTCATTTAACAGTTTGCACCAGTCCCAATGTATTCCTCACTTTCCTAACACATTCCCAGCACTGTGATGAGTTCATAAGAATGTTTCACAACTTTCAGAGGTCATCACTCCACTGCTAACAACAGCTAACTAGCATCCTAACAGCGAACCAGCCTTACTTCCTGGTTTGCGGACGATAAAAATGCTTCATTATTAGATGCAGACAGCACATAGCGGACTCATTTTGACCATAAGAGGTGTTTTTATAATACATCTGTACTGGGGCCACACTAATTTTACTTTATTAAATGAAAAAAAATGCTTCTGTAAAAAGTGTATGTAGTTATTATAAAGGGATGAAATATCTTAAGTTGCTGTTCAGTATTAATGCAAACATGTACAAGTACATTATATATGTATACATTTTCTTAGACATAAATTATACATCCAATACCAAAACATTTTTCCACGTGTATTTACAGTTGGCATCGTGTGACACAGCAGACTGTACTGTGTTCACTTCCTGCAGATCCAATAGCTGTGAAAAGCCCTGTCTGCGCCCCCTCCTGACTGACAGGGCCTTAATATTTGATAAAGGACTTGGGATGAACCAAAGGTGTCTGTGCGAGTGTGTGATGCCGGGGAACACCCTAGACCTCCGCTATTGTTAAGCCTTATGCTGCCCGGCTATTCATAGAGCGGCGGATAGGGTTCTGCACTCTGAGTTTCACCACTGAGAGGAGCACAAAGAGGGGACGCTAACAAAGGTCCATCTCCATCATATGAGCTCCTCTATAAGAGCAGTGATGGACAGTTTAAATTAAGGACACGCCAAGTCTTGTTTTCCATAGAACATCACTGTCCTATATACTGTGGAGGCAAATTACATTACAACACATATGACTGAAATAATTTAATTAATTACAAAGTATTCAAAATTAAACTTGCTGTGTAATCTGCTAAATAAGAATATCAAGTTATGTTATTGCACTTTTGTGGCTAATTGTATACTTGAACCTCAAACAAGACATTTACAAGCATGTTGGGGCCCATTTCTGATAGCTATAATCTAAAAAGATATATTTTTGGCAATGTTGCAAACAACCCCAATGTTAAAAGTTAAAATCACTTAGAGGAACTAAAATATATCAGCATTTCTAAATGAGTGTTATGGAGAATTTCATTAAATTGATGTAAGAGAAACCTTAGAACTAGTTGAAATTGGATGGTTAAACAAAGTTACACCGAATAACAAAATAACTATTCAACATCTTTTTCATATCATTGATTAAAGTAATAACTTCAATGGCTGAGAAGAATAGCAATGAACATGAACCATTAATGCAATCTGACTGTGAGAATGGATGTATTATAATGTGGCTCAAAGACAAGTATGAAGCCCTCTCTCACGTCCTGCAGGTTTAGGGGCTCACAGGGAATCCACAGGATCTAAACTTGGATTAGAGCTGCACTCATTCAAACCACTGCTGGCAACGTGTCTGACAAATCTACAGTGTGATTTTTTTTTTTCAAATGACTGTCAGTAAATCTATGAGAGTTTTGGCAGTTTGGGCAGATATACTGAAAGTGATACTCCACCTTTGCTCCTTAGTCCTTAATCCATAAACCATCCCATAGATAAAGTCTCTGTCATAGGCAGGCCAAGGTCATCCATTCTGGGTCAAGAAAAACTTTTGTGATTTCACAAAACAGTAAAACCTTCATATTCTTCATTTTGGTAATTTATTTTGACCTCTGCCACATTCAGACTGACACAAATTCACTTTCCCAAACAATTTCAAGTATCTCACCTGACTGAATACAATATAATCTTACAAATAAAGTTACATACATTTTTATATGTTTAAAGGAATTACTAAAACAAACACGCCAACACTTAACAGTGCCAAAAGGTGTGATGTAAATGACACTGCTACAGTGATGGCCCCACATAGCTCTTCTATGACATCATCAGGTGTCACTTATTCTCTTTTTCACTTTCCTTCTCCCAGTTAGCTGTTATGGGCCTCTGCTTTCTACACAGCGACCTTCAAAGCCACAACACAAACAGCGAGTGCCGTATCTGGCCCAGCTGCCGACACCACTGCTCAGCAGCATATTTATTTAAACCTGCCGCTGGCCCTGGCGCTCCCGTGAAGGCCTCGCCGGGGGCCTCCCCAGCTTGTTTGAGAATCCATTCACACCTGCGCATTAAATTACTGACACTAATGTTACTAGTAATGCTTGGACCAGCTCCCACTCTTGAACCCATAAACCTGCAGGAGCTGGAAGTACTGGGCATGTTGTCCAGAAAAAAATAGGCACAATGTGCACAAGTCCCTGCTCTGTGTTTTTATATGAGGGAGATACAAATGTTTGTCTTTCCTCATGTTCTTCTCATTTCAAGTTTACAGTGATATTGAACATCATACATGATCTGTTCTGGCATTTGGGTGTTATAATTACTTTTTTAATTTGAAATTTGCATATGATATGAGCTGGGATTAGTTCTAGGGGTGAACAGCATATTGCTAAAGGGAGTTTTACACAAAGCCTGACTTCTGCCTGTTGCTACAGACACAGTGGCTTTTGAACTTGAGAGGAGTGGAGGTTCGAACACCTGCACAACCCCCCTCCTTAAATACCTGGATGCCTTTTCAGCTGCCTCAGTCTAAAGCACTCATCAAGAGAAAAGAAGAAAAGACCTGAGCGTCACACAGAGGAAAGTAACCCAGACATCTCCCAGGTTGTCAATTTGGGGTCAGGGGTCAAAGGTCAGCATAGGGGGGCATGTCAGGTGTTAAGTGGAGCAGGCAAGCCAATGGAGGGCTTGTTAAATGCATACTTAGCGATCTGCTAACCTGAAGCCAGGTGGGAGCACAAAGCACCAAGGCTCACTACAAGATAAGCTACAGCATAGAGATCATAGGAAACACACCTGATATGGATCTAGTATGAGATCTCACCAATGTCTGTCCACTAAGGCAGCAGACTACGTTATCAAAAAAAGAAACCCACACACAGACAAAGCTTATGTTGGCATGATTTTGGTGTGTGTAAGCACTATTTTATTACTGAATGTAGTGCTCTGTATAAAAGTGCAGTCATTTTAATAATTCTGTATTTAAACCACACTGCTAACACTGAGCTTCTTTAGTCCAGATCAGACTGATGAAAAGTCTTATTTGCTCAGTGTGGTGTGTGTCTGAGCCTGTGTACATGACTAGAACATTACTGGTGTTTTGGGAGTGGGAGGGGTGTCTGGGTGGAGCCCCCTTCAGGTAAGTATTGTGTGCACTTGGCATTCAGAGCTTGGTCCAGAAGTCTATTATTTATTGATGGCTATTGTCCCGTGCACACACTGTGCCATTCATGAAGACACCAGATTGTCACAGGAACACTCAAAGCTCTGCTATATAAAGCTACCGCTTGCAGTAAAACAAGTGAAACTGGCATGAAAATATAATGAATCAATCTTTTGATCTAGTTTGTTTGATTCACAGAGCCATTGGAATTACATACACAGGTCCCAATAATGCCATTTTTAATTTTAAAGTATTTTATAGTGATGATATAAAATATGTCATTGTACTAGTAAACTTACAATACAATATAATATACTATACAATACTTGTAGTGATCAACTGTATTTAATAATATAAAGTGATGTATATTTAATAGTAGGTTTAGGCTTTTAAACATTGGAGCTGTAATGAACTACAATATGAACAAAACTTTTTTGTTAGTCATTTTTGTTTTTCCAACCACCACAAAGAGGATTTATTTATTTTATATTAATGGTTAAATAAAAAAATGTACACATTTGTTTTGATCAAATTAGCAGAGTCGGACTCAGTGACTGAGTTCTTTTTGTTGTGAAGTTTTAGTGAAGTACGCTCTGGACTTTAAATGTGCAGCTATTGTCTTTGTAATTGTAGCCAGTCTCTTCAGGTTCTTCAAACCCGGAAATGTTTAAGCAGGTGTAATTAGCTGGAGTTTGCTGCTGGTGCGGCTGCCTGCTCCTTAGAGCGGCTGATCTGACAGGAGTCGTGCCCTCTGGGGGCCAAGCTAATCATGACGGGGCCTTTCACTGTGAGACATACAGGAACATTAGACATGCTCCATCCCAACATTTCTATTTTGTTTTTCAAGGATGAATTTCATCTTTGAAAGGTCATTAAAATTATTCTTCACAAATTAACAGAAACATAGCTTTTGCTTAATTATGGCAACATCTAATGCAGGTAATAATTTTGAATTTTTTGTCAGTTTTGTGTCAGTTTATTTAAGGCACATTTTCTGGTGACAGACCCAGACTCCCTCTGCTGCTGTCCCTCTGAAAACACATCCAACTCTTTGTATGAAGCACTGCAACAGCCATTATCAGAATGATGGCAGAAAACCAGTTCAAACATTTCCCTTACATTTAAATGTACTAATGTTACTAATGCCATCTGCATCAGTTTAAAGTGTTGCATATTTGTCTATTTACTACATAAAACAAACAAAAACTTTTGGTGGCAATGTGCTTGAAATAGGTTTTGATTGATCTTTTGCATCACTGCTAGTGCTAGTTTTTTTTACTTTTGATTCTTTTGGGTTTTTTTAAAATATTATATTTCATTTTTTTTCTTTTCTTTTTAGGGTTTGACATTTTCTTCTTTTTTATAACCAAGTTCAAAATCTTCCTATTTTAATTTGTGAAAACGTGTGCCTCAAATGATCCAAAACTGCAAGATAAACAGGAGTCCGACATGTGTCACCTTTTGCCAATTACCATCAATGAGAGGCGTATTTGGAGAGAGGCCGCTGCTCCGCGCTCCTCAAATTAAGTTGTCATTGGAGCGTCTGCCTCAATCCCACGCGCTTACGGGAAAAAAGACCATTCTGAGTCCAGAGTGCCATGTAACATTCAATTACAGTTTAATAGTCTCTGCTCTATTAGATGGTGTCCGTTTCAGGGTCGAAGGCAAAAGGTCGCGACCCGCTCTTCTGCGAGGCTCAAACAGGTGCTTCATGAGGCCTAATTTCAAATATGCGCAGAAACAAAGACTACTCGATACAAAACACACCTGCAAATTTCAACCGCCGTCCTGCAAAACGTTCCACAAAAAGTACGCACTTGAGTGGAAATCTAAGCTGACAAGTCAACATCTCAAATAAATACATTTCTTCATCGTTTTGTTTTAAGATATTAAAGTAATTTCTGTAATTATTTGAAACAAGTCCACTTTTGGTAATTCACATCTGTGTCCTTGACAACAGGGTCACAGCGCCAGATGGTGAAGCGACAGGGATGAAGTGAAAAGAGGGGGAAGAGATGAGAGAAGACTTCAATGTCAAACGGAGAATTAGAGTCATTTCCCAGTCTTTTAAGTTAGCTTTACCTGTCCACCGCCCCGCTCCACAAACTCATAGCCTCGGGCAGCACTAGTCAACAGCAAGTGGGAAAAAAAAGCCAGAAAAATCCCTATCTCTTTAAAGACGGGTTTGAACTAATTGTCCAGAGCCTTTGGCAAATCAGAGGGTGCTATGGGAGCAGATCCTGTCCAAACAGACGAGATAAGTCGACTCTCCTCAGCGGATTAGCAAGAGCAGCAGACAAGACAAATAAAGAGCATAAAGAGATTGACAAAAGATGGATGACCAGGGATGTGTCTGCTGCTTCTGGACATGTTCAAGTGAAAGAAATATTTTTGTTGAATGTGGTCTATTCAACTTTTAGGTTGTGTGTTTTTCAGAAATTTCTTAATAATGGCAATTTCAAGCAACAATTCTACTCTATTTTTTAAATCTACATTTGTATTGACCTGAACTGAATTTAAAAAGTCGTTTACAGTAATTATTTAAAGCAATGCCAAGAATGAGTCAGAATGAGTTGCGAAAGATTTTTTTTTTTTTCTGGCTGACTGTCATATTAAGATATGTATGCAGCTTGATATTTTTCATTTTGTGTTATAACAAAACACCCAACCTAATTTCTTATTAGTTCATAATCTATAGGATGTTTGTGATGAAACAGCGGCATAGGCTAGTGGTGTCAGTAAGTAAGCTAAATTTTAAATATATTTGAATAAAAGCATGTTGTAAGCCATTGTCAAAATCCTTCCATAAATAAAGAGTGTGTAACATTTACCACCCTCTTGTTAAGATGTAGGCGTTAGAATAACCAAGACTGCTATAGCTTTTTTTTCTGTAGCCGAGGGAAACCAGTCACACCTCTCCTGTGACTAAACACTTGAACGAAATATAATCGGGGGCGAGAGAGTCGAAATTGAGCAGGCTACACTTTGGACACCGTAAGACGTTATTCAGCCCCTTGGCCTGTCAGCGTCCTCTCAACCAGCACTATAAGAGTTAACTCTGGTTCTTATCCGAAACGAACTCAAATGTAACCAAACAAGTGCCAGAGAAAGTGGGCACCGGTCTACGCGTGTTCAGTCCCAGCAGAGGATGGTAAAATAAGCAGGCGACATGCTGACGACATGCCGGGGCCCCAGTGGATATTCCTGAAAGGCTTCGAACACTCCGGCTGGGGCCAAAGTGTCAAACTTAAGAAGAGCAGCCACAACAAATGGTATAGCTCTTGTTTAGTGGATCTCAGTTCAACATACACTCCACTTTCTGCGTTTAAATACATTTTGTCTGCAAGAATTTCATGGAAAAAAAAAAAAAGCAGAGGAAAAGGTAACAAATAGCGTGACCAATGCAGTGGTATTTGTTCACGCATTTGTTCAGTATATATGTAATATGTAATGCAACTTTGAGATTGATGTGAGACACACATAAAAAAATATTGTTTAGAGGATATGCAAAATTTTAAAAGTTTGCATATGATTTATAGTACTACAAAAATGGCAGCAAAAAGAGGTGATTAAAAATTAAAAAATAAAATTGCATAAAATGATAGTTCTGCAATTTTGTATCTCATTTTTCTGTCCATTTTTTATGTGATACCTCACATTTTAGCACGTTGCAATGATATCATCAGAATATAGTCCAAAAAAATACAGCGATTATTGTTTTTGACAATATATTTTGACGATATTGCCCACCCCTACAAAGCTAGTGTATTATTATTAATGAACACAATTACAGAATGGATGGGACAAATTTCAGTTTTCCTATTGGCTTCTTTCCTCACAAAAAGGCAGGCTGAGACTTGTCATAGTCAAAGCACACCATGTTCTCCACAGCTGGCAAAAACCTCTCCATTCATCAGATCTCATTGACTCACAGACCTTTGGGTATTATTAGTGTTAATACAAGGCCATAGGGCACGAGCAGAGGCTGGCCTTAAACAGTCCTCATGTCTCCTCGTGACATGCTGCCAGCTGCCGGCCGCTCGCCGTGATACGCCTGAGCTGGAACACGCTTATTTGATCGTTTCATTAGAAAATTTGGTCTAGGTGTCAAAGAGGTTCCCTATGTCTGTGCGGCGGCTATTAGGCTCAATTATAGCTGCCAGAAAGAGGGTGAACTGAGTACTGCATTCAGCCGGGCCTTAAAGAGCCACTGAGAGAGTCACAGAAATTGCTATTCATAACACTTAATGACTTATGAATTAAGTTTTCCTCCTAATTATTCATAATCGCACAGGTAACAAAAAGTAATTACATATTTGCCTTAAAATCAGCCCAATTACCTGGAATATTTATTCAACTTTAAGTAGTAACAAATCAGTAAGTACACACAAATGAATACAATTTGCCGTTCTAAAAAATAAATTTCAAAACGTGAGTGCACTTTTTGCATCAAGGTATAAAACAACTGAAAGTTAGCTAAGCTTTACAATGATGAACACAAGCCCACAATTTTGCTGTCTTTTGCTGTCTTAAATCGTAGAAACAACAGTCACTACAGCACTACCATTTCAAATGTCAGCTTCCAAATTGCCTTATGACGTATGTGCGCATTCAAGTCCTGCTTCTTATTTTTTGGATCCACTTACAGATTAGATGTAATAGATTTGCCGGGAAATGTGCAGCAGAAGGAATGTCAACCACATGTTCGAAAATAAATAGACCTGGGAGAATTGAAACAAGCACTCATAAGGTTAATCAAATCTAATTACTTCATGGTTTCTCAGCTTTGGTCAGCCAGTGTTTTGCCTGTCATTTTATTATTGAAGATTTCTCGTGAGCAACTGTAATCCAACCATAACTAGGTCCTGCCACACTAAATTAGCTGCAAACAGATGTAGAGCAGAGCGAGAGTGTACGCTTCTCACCTTTTGCATAACATTCTCAGAGGCAGCATAACATCACCACGTGGGGGAAATTAACTCATTAGAAAATTGAGGGTCGGCAGATTTAGTCTGATCTCCGGTTACAGAGGAGACTTTGGGTCCTGTGTGCTTTTGTGGCTGGTAGTGAAACCCCCCATTTGCAACACTGCACTAAGGTGTTCATCAGGTTAACTTGAATAAAATAAGTAAAAGGTTTAAGTGCTGGGATCTGCTCTGCTTCCCTCTCACACTCTGTGCTGCCTTGTGCAGTGGGAGTTGTCTCTGGCATAGCACATACCAAACCTAAGAGAGTGAAAACAAGCTGAGGGTAGTGCCATGACAAGACTAAAACTCCTCCTGTTCTTTAATGGACTCCCGCGTTTGCATAGCAGGGAAGGAAAATCACAACTTCATATTTCCTGGAGAGGCTTTGCACCCTCCCCATCAGATAATGTTACCTTTCAAATGTCTAAATGACTCCATCTCTTTTGCCCCAAGAATAAAAGTCCTATCAGTGAAATCAAAAGCGATTACACAGCTCACCAGTCATTTCAGATCTCTGCGGCTGTGGGAAGTATGCAATGCCGGCCGCAGCCCCAAAGTCTCTGTTTATTCAGTGAAAGTGCTCTGTAATTTATTTAAAATAATCTATTTTAACAAATAAAGAGCTCATTGAGTGAGCACATTGCTGCAGGCACACATTTAAATGCCTCTTTAAGAGTGGGACTGGCTGACAGGCGGCTGAGCTGGCTGGACCCAGAGGGCCCTCCTGCTCTGAACAAAGTGATTCACCAACATCTCCACCAGCATCACATGGTCTGAGCCAAAGCTCGCCCAATGTTGATTTTAAACGGGACACTGAGCTCCGATCAGCACGGCCAGCCCTCTGCCCCTCATCTCATTCAGATGCCACTTTGATTCCTGTCCAGAGGGCATGTTTGAAGAGGGGGTGGGCTCAAGCCCTTGTGGATGTTTGGAGCACTGAAGTAAATATGAAGGATGGGATTACAAGGAAAGCCTCTCAGCAATTTGGAAGAGATTGAAATAGAGCTGGTTTTCCTGCATACCAGTGTCTCTGCCACTTGCTCGGTGTGGTGTGGGGCTCTCAGGTGCACCGTGTCCATTATGTTTTGTGTCTGATGATGGGTCCTGACTGCACTATGAAGCAGGTCGCTTATAAGAGGGACGAGGTCATTCCAACTGTAATAGACTCAGTAACAGAAACCAAGCCAAGTGCTTTGCTTTATTTGGACTTGTGGCCTTATTTGTTTGTACACCACACAGCTTTGCACTTGGCAAGATGCGGGGCAAAGTTTCCCCTACTTAAAAAGTCAACAGTAAGGGGCTTGTTGATGCAGGCTTGTAAAACAACTTTTTTCCATCAATAAATCATAATTATTATAGTTTTCTCAAGTTATAGCCAACAATGGTCTCATGACCCTCATCAAAGAAGTCCTCATTACGTTCTCATTAATGTTTTCATCCATGCCACATTTTGGAGTCGTCCTGGCAAGTTAGGAGCACCTAGCTTCACTCACCAATGAATCACACACATTCAGTAGACGTGTGCGGCTCAGAGCTAACAAAGTGGCTAATTTTTGAGTCAACATGAGGAGGACGAGAAAAACTGACATGTCACCAAACTTCACTACAAAAACAGTGGCGGTTCATGAGTGGCATCTGGTGCAAGTAGATTCGTAGCAGGTCTCCTCTGTTTTGGCCAAAGAAAATCTGACTTTGTGAAACCACTGCTTCCCAGAGGAAGAGAGGAGCTAAAGATGACCATTTGTGTCACTTCAGGATGATGATTTTGACAGAGGAAATATGAAATTTAATTCTTTCCTCTTTACAGTTAAAGTCTTTGCTTCAGCTTTTTAATATGAAACGTCCCATGTGAACAGCTCGCATTGTGGTCTGGGTTAGTGAGGAAGACTTGAGCTGATGGATTACTTTGCTAATGATTTTGGCCCAGTGTAGGAGCTTGTTTTAAATGGCAGTCATTTAGCGAGTCAGTTTAGATTTCATACAATGTTATGAACCAGGCCACGGTCTACAGGGGTGTAAAAGGGTGCATTGCAACCTCAGTTAAAAATGTTTGCACCCTCTTTTCATGCGCCTAAAATAATGCCACTTAATGGAAGCGTATTATGTTTGCACCCCTTTGAAACTCAAATGCACCCTCGGTCAGTTTGGTCTGGGCCTGTTATGAACAGCCAGAGCTGTGTGTGCAGAGCTCCTCTTCAACAGCCAAGCTCAACGCTTATTTCATTTTCTCGTTTTACAAACCGGTCTTAATCTGCCGAGCAAAGAAACAAGAAATTCTATCAGCACAACTAATTTTGAAATCTTCACGCCAGTTCATTTTTTTCATGCACAAAAAATATTTCATGCTGGCGATGACTGCTTTTTCCAGACTTCTGCGTAACTGAGCGAAACTTAATACAGTGATTCACATTGGAGATGTTTGCATGTACTGTACCCCTGGCGGAAGATGTGCTCCGTGATAGAGCCCACCCACACTGCAGTGTTGTGAGGAAGCGTGGCCCTTACCTCCCTTTGGGGGCAACAAGGTCCTGTGTCCACATTTCTAACGGGCCTGTCACTCACAGTAGGGGAGAGAGGGTTCTGTCTTGGGGTCAACACTTATGTTCTCCAGCTAAGAAAGCAAGTCCCGCTCTCAGCGGACAGACAGCAGTTCAACACAGCAGGCTTTGTGCTGCATCTCCACAGGCGCCATGGGAGGAGCTCCAAGATGAGCAGTGAACATGTCAAACCTGATGGACAAAAGAAGACAGAGTAGTACCTTTAAGTGTTTATTGTATTTCATTTGTTTAAAAAAAAAATTAAGAATTTCTTTTTTCAGTTCAAATGTACTACACACTTACTTTTATACAAAGTATTATTATTATTATTATTATTTGTACAATTACTGTATTATTACAATGATCTCTTAGCAGCCCTATTAGAAAGTTTATGAAATTATTCTCAATCAGCCTGGTCTGAGTACAGTACAGATTTGTCAAATTATCTTATGTGTGTATGCTGCTGCAATGCCTTTAGATGAGATTAGCCTCCACAACACTCTTTATGCCAGATAAAAGAAGCATGTTCAGTCAACTTTTCATGTAATTTGGCTCATGGTGCAATGTGCTTCTTGTGGTGTAAGGTTTCTTTAAAGTGGCTAATGCCTGTGGTGGGTGAGCACCCATGGGGGACAAGAGGGGTCAGTGTTTTGAGTGGGAGCGTGTGGAAAAGGTGTGGGTGACCTTCCTGTCATTCAGCGCTCCTTCATCTGGACTGCGTGACATTTGACCTCATGCAGACAACCTCCACCTCAGCTTTAGCAGGACCATGGGTTCTATAAAAACATGTTTATAGTCCAAAAATGTTTGCATATATTTCTCCGATGGCATCCATTTGTAAGGTTAATCTTACGATAATTTTACAATGTAACAAGTAACAACTTTGAGTCACTGTACACTGCTTTGCACTTGCCCAGCTGGCAGACATCACTTGATAATTACTGACCACTAATATTGTCTGCATTATTGTCTCTGAAGAGAACTTGACATTTAACATGTCCACATTTACAGCACCACTTCAACAAATAAGCTGAAATAACTGCAAAATACTAACTAAGTTATACTTAGTCAAATGAAACATTCCATAGTCTGCTTAGTAGTAGTAAGTAGTAAGTGCTAAATAAATAAAATAAAGGAATCAACTCAACCACCTAAGCACAAAAACTCAACAGGGGATGAGCACTATAAATCCTTACTTAAAAAACACATGTATGCACCAATACTGTCGTTCACACACTTGCAGCTGATGGACAGCGGAGGTGTTGCAGAACTGCAGAGCATCAAGACACATTCACAAAACCCTCATTAAGCTCTTTTACAAAGCACCCTTTGTGACCTGCCAGACCCTTGGCTGCTATGCCTTACCCCCTCTGCTGCTCACTCAGTCTTCAGTACACACAACTACACTAATGAGAGCACCATAGGATTACATTGTAACGTTGGCTCTTTTGGCTTATTATGAGCAACAACTTAATATAATAATACCACTTATTATTTGTTCTTTGTCTTGTTTTGACAAATAAATAAAAAGCATTTTAATTGATCCACAAGTCAACTGCTAATCCAGTTTGTCTCTGAACATTGAGTTTCAACAGTAGAATTAGCACCATTAGCGTGTGCACGCTGCAGAGCGATAAAGCAGCTTGGACTCAGTAATGAATTTAGCACAAGGCCTTACTTCCTGAGCGCCCTCTGATCAAAGTGAGAAACCTTCTCAGGTTTCATGGAGCAGCAGCAGAGGACGCCGCGTGGCTTGTTTCTTTTCCTGCAGATGAGTGCAGAGACGTGGGGAAGAGGTCAGCAGCACACCGGGGGATTCCCTGACAGCCGCTCCGCCAAAGACCACCAAGGTGAGTGCTCCATGAAGAAGTGCATTCTTCTCCTGCCCCCTGGGCCAAAACAGACACACAGAAGGTTCAGACAACTCAGCCTTCTGACATACACTTACAGTAATGAGCAGTGATGCACATCATTATCACAGCCTCAATGGCTACTGTGCCCAAACTGAAAAGAGACTCCTGCCAAAAAAACGGCCATTTATAAAGACATACTGTAAGATTTAGGTCCAGAGTGCAAAGATGGAGGTAAACAACTCTCATGATGGATGATAGAGAAATAAGTATCTGGGCTGGAGGAAATTCTTAATTACAAGATGGGAGGCCAATG
The DNA here is from genome assembly GCA_000787095.1 of Periophthalmodon schlosseri. Classification (NCBI taxonomy): domain Eukaryota; kingdom Metazoa; phylum Chordata; class Actinopteri; order Gobiiformes; family Gobiidae; genus Periophthalmodon; species Periophthalmodon schlosseri. Next base: position 59,049 of record KN474652.1, read on the forward strand.
CTCAGTCATCCCAAGGGGGTTCTTAGAGGCTGGGCCTCATGAAGTGAACAGTGTGGTGAAGCAGCACCTTCTCCCACCACAGAGCACAAGCCGCTTGACCCCCTTTACCACAGACCTGCTCCGTCTATGAGCCATCACATAATCAAGTGCTTCTCTCACTCACACTCAAGACATCCATATGAATACATGCCTACTTATTTATTGCCATATAAAAACAATTTTGGTCAGTTTTTGCCACTCAAAAAGAGGGCTGGTTTCCCCTACATAGTGCCTCATTCAGCATTGGCTGGTGTAGGAGACCTACTAATCTTATATTTCCTGTAAATGGAGTGGCAAAGAATCAAAGGTTGGCATTAATATTAAAAACTATTAAAAGTTAGCTTTTTAAAAATAGTACTAGCTTTGCAAAGCTAGTTTGCAATCACTTGTGTTACAGTGTGTGTGCCAATTTGTCACCCTTTTATTTCCAGCTTCCTCTCAGGTCAAGGGGCCCCTGTGGCGCCCTAAAAGCTCTCCACAAGCTCATGGGCGTTAGTGGTGAGTCCGAGCCTGTGAAGCATAATTCTGCCTGTCAAAATACAGAGAGCCTCTGATGCTACGCCACAGTCCCACGCTGCTCAACTCTAATAAGCCAAAAGTTATGAGGTCATTTTCAGTGCTTGCTAGTTCACTTTTATTGAAATCGACTTTATTGTTGGTGCAAAGCAACAAAACGAATCAGGTTACTGTCAGCGTGACATTGTATATTTTGCAAAATAGGATTCATGAAAAACATGCTTCTCCTTTTTTCCAAATCCATAATATTTTGAAAATGGTTGCTCTGCACTTGACCGTCATATAAAGTGGACTGCTTTCTCAGTTGATTTCACTTGATACTTAGTGTTTTTTGTGTAAAGAAAATGACCATTTACAGGAAAGATTGCTCTGGATGTGCAACTCCTACTGGAGACACAAAAATGAACTTTAGGAAAACGGGGAAAAGGGGAGCTATTGATAGAAAGAACTGCACCCCGCTGTGAACTGGACCTGACACACGGGAAGTATAAATAAGGTTGCTTATTATGCCAAGATTTCAACAACCTACTCCTAAATGGGGGATTTTATTTCAAATTAGTAGATCCTGAGATATGAGATGTAATGCTAACCAGAGGTGATGGATGTTAAATTAGTTTGGGTTTAGTTTGATTTAGATGTTACACAGATAAAGCACAAACAGGAGTGTGCTTCATTTAGAGCCTGCACCTGTTGAACATCGAAACATTTCACGCAAAAGAATGTTACATTGCATTTTGAAATTAATGTAATTGCAATTTTAAATGAAATATTCAGAATTGTCATTTTGCATCAGAACAAACAGCCTGCCAGAGAAGACAGGATTAGAGCCGCACGAGTATGAGTAGCTTACATCACTTACATTAAGGTGTTTTCTTTTTCAGTGCAGTCAATCATTTGATTTGACATACAAAAATACACCAAGACACTTAGCAAAGAAAACCTCATTTATAACACCCTTTGGTGCATATATTACCCATATATAAAATGCAGGAGTCATTTTAACTCCTGTTTGCTTTAAATAATTGTCTGAACACTTCACTTATGCTTAAAATCAGATGTGGCCATGTGGGTTAAGGTCAGTGGCTTAACGTGGGGCTGTGTCTGCAGCTACAATGAGTAGAGCCCAGTGAGGACAAAGCTCTAACACAGAGCAGTGCTAAGCGCTTTACCTTCATGGTGGTGTGTCAGGAGACTTTCCTTGTTGACTTTTAGCAGACTGCTTTTTAAGAGTGACAGAACGCAGGTTTCCTCTTGTATTTATGCACTGTGAGTCTTGGATGCTACGTATAACATGAAATATTTGTATGGGAACATCATCATGGTTCGAATAAATTGGCAATGGCAACAGGGCATAAGGTCTTCCCTATGTGTGCCACAAGATGAGTGTATTTTGTGCTGGCGCCAGAGGCCCTATGGACCATGGCTTGATTAAACGGGTGATCCCAGGTCCGTGCTGACAGTGGGTGTGTTTCTGTGGGTGCTTCCTCAGTATGAGGTTGTCACAGGACTGTGGCCATGTATTTATGTTCAAAGTGTTGCGTCCCTGTGTCAGACACAATATGGACATCAAGCAGGCTCCCTGAACAGAACCAAATGAAATTTTGTCTTTACAGATTTCAGATGTTTTGTACACCACACATGTGCACAGATTTTAATTAAGCTTTAACTGTGATGCAAATTAAGTCCCAAATTAAGCTCAAGTACAATAAATCCACACATCAAAAGAGGCTTGTGACCCAAAATCTTCAAAGGAGTGCAATAATCATTGGACTTGAAACGTATTTTATGTAGTATCTTTCCCATGTGTGTATTCCACACATCTATAAAACAAAGAATGGGCATTCAAATCAAATCTGTGTTATATTTGTTCTCAGTAACATGTTTAGATTCTGTCTGACAACAATGATTGTCTCACTTGTGGAGAAAAAAGAGATGTAATTGTACAAAATATAATTGGGATGTAGCCTTCCCCAGTTCATTCAGCCATTATTTATCGGCTCTGGCACTGAGTGCAGGCCCACAGGAAGTGAAGCGAAGTGCAACAGGAAGAGGGGAATGTGGATGGTCTGATCCGCAGCGGTAAATCAGGCTTTTTTATGAGGCTGGCCACCCTGAACGATGAAGTGCTCTTGTTGTGAGAGAAAACAGTGGAGCAGTGCACATGTCATAACACTGACACCTAGAAGGGGGTCGACTGGGAGCCCTCCTCAAGCCACAGCTCCTGTGTCCCTTTGGCCTGGGACACCACCACTTTCCCCTCACACCCATCCTTGTCTGCTGCCCTGTAGTGCGAGATAGATAGATAGATCGAGAGATTTCATTGTTTGATCACCGAGGGGCAATTCTGATGCCAGTAGCTTAAAAACATTCACATAAGAGCGTCACACAAGCAAGAATCAGAAATACATAAAACACAACAACAGCACATAGTTAAGCAGGTAAAGTGCAGGTAAAGGCAAGGTGCAGCAGTGACAAGTCCTTTAAGAGTTGTTAAGGAGGCCGATAGGAATAAAAGAGTTTTTAAATCTGTTGGTTCTACATCTGGGCACAACAAAGCGTCTGCCAGAGGGCTTCTGCCAGGAGGCTTCTGGTCTCTTAAGGTAAGCTAGAGCCAATATATTCATTTTACATTTGAAAAGCACAATTTAGTGAATCATTTTATCATGACCCAAGCTCTAGGCTGCTCTTAATTACTGTTATACTGGTAGGCATATGTAAATGCTGAAGCTGTTCTTTCATTAAAAATGAGTGAAAAATGGATTAAAGTAGTGGTTCTTACAATGCGGGTGAGAGTTCATAAAATGGTGAGAATACAGTTTGTTTGGCTCATTTGACAAGTTAATAGCATGAATCCAGTGAAACAGTTTAAAACAAAATACATCAACAAGTGCTTATGGTGACAAAAAAATGTCAAATGGAGGACTGCAGAAAAAAACACTCAGAATTATGAGTAATATTATAATGCAAATATTTCTAACACACCTGCACCTTATTTACATAACTGAATGTACACCAACATTCATGTTTAACACACAAAGACATCACTGCTAATGGGATTGACGGCACATATTTAGACAACAAAAACTTTTCCTGTTTTAATACTTAAACTAAGTGCCAGATGAGGGAGTTCAGAAGTGGATTTTTTTTACATGTTTGCGTGTAAAAGTCTGCTTCTTTAACTCTAGCTGTGTTGAATGAACCACTGGCCCTGTCAACAACGTGTGTGTGTGTGTGTGTGCGCGCGCGCTGGGGAACACATGATATTTGTGTGGAAACAGTTTGTCACATTGCATTAGTTCATGTAGACCACTTAACACACCTTTAACCCAGGTTACGTCAGCTCTGAGCACTTAAATCAACACACAATGCTCATAACAGGAGCTCTTTAGTTTCTCCCCTTTGACCAACAGTTATTTTTGACACTTGATTGGGGACTAAAAGTGCATATGACAGGTTTTCATGTTTTCTAACTATTACTTTGCTTGGCGGAATAGTACATGTGTTAAATATCCTAGTTTTACATCAGACAAGTTGAAAAAAAAAAAAATACAAGAAGTAGAGAGTTCCAAAAAGGAATCCTTCTATCTATGTCACTAATAGACAACATTGCATCCAAAATGCTGGGACAATTTACACACAAGGAACACATTTTTCTGACTGTATTAACATTCATTTAAAATGTTTTTTTGTTTAATCTATGTTACATTTTTACAATACTTTTTAGTAATAATAACAACTATTGTTTAAATTGGACAAGCTCTGACCCTTGTTTACATTATGTTGCTATGTGTATTCATTAGGAAAGTACCTCTACATATGTCACATCTGCTGCTCATGTCCAACAAGGAAGTAAAATTATAAACCACCAAAATAGTCAAACTAGGAAAAACAATATATGGGTTAAAAAGAATGTTAACTACGTTTTAGGGAAATGGGTGTAACCTGCCATATGCACTTTAAGTTGTTTATCTGTAACAAAAGCAGACTGATCAAACTGTAAGTGAAAGGGCTCAGATTAGTGTAAAGAATTTGAGTTTTACTCACTTGTGCTGTGCTTGATCTGGCACTAGGGCACAGGTCTTCGATGATATACGTCCTGACGCTGCTGTGCGTTGATTCTGATCCACGCCGTGGGTTCACACACAAGGGTTGTTCGATCAAAACTACCAGTGCTGGCAAAATGACAGCCGATTAACAAAACTTACAAACAATATGATTCTTTTTTACAATAATCATTAACAAAACCACATACAAAAATACCATGGATGTAAAAGTATATATTTCTTGCATGTAGGTAGGGCTGGGCAATATGTCAAATCAGGTTTTTACATTTTTGGGGGATTTTGTCTTATTAAAAACAAATAAAATTGGCTTTCAATATTCATTTGCTGAATATAAACAAAACAGACATTTAGTTCACTATAAAAAAAAAGAAAAACAAATTTCTTCCTACAAAGTCTAAAGTAAGTTCCAAACCAGAAACCACATGCTTTCATTGACAGAGGATTGGCTAAAATCAGATTAATTGCACAGCCCTAATATGTATTTATTACAGTTTAATTAAAAACAAATAATGCGCCATCTAAGGAGCAAGACAATATTTAATAGCAGAGCCATTTGAGGAGAGCGCATATGGGGCCACAGTATATTTATGCTAGAGTGTTTGTCTTGGCATCTTTGCTGCTAATTTATGACACTTCTGGTGTCAATCTGCCATCACTTCCCTCATAAAAGATTCCAAGTCATGAATATATGCTGTGGGGGGCATGATGTGCTCCTTATACATTGGAAATTTCTATTACTAGTCTTGATTATAGTTCCCTTGTATTCTAATAGTAAATACTGTGCCTTAGATGGGTAATATCTGATAGTCTGACAACAAACCTAAAGTTACAGCTCTAATCAGCACAATCTACAATATTACATGTTTTATATGTCACTGTTTTTCAATTGTCACTGCACTTCAGAACTGAAAAAGTATTAAATTTAATGTAAGTAAGTCTTATCATTGACTTCTGTGCTAAAACTCTGCTTAGAATTAAAGATGTTGTGCTGAAAAGTTTCAGTTAGAATATTCCCTATCGCAGCAAATGAGAGGAGGCTGGAGGGAGCAGGTCAGTGAATGTTTCATTATATCTAATGTTGCCTTCTATGTAGCACTCTCCAAAGTAAGCGCGCAGCAAAGGCTGGAGCTCAGAACGGTCAACCCCCTTGTGACCACTTGGAGCAGAGCAACTCCCCACTTTCTTATTTTCGCCCCCAAATGAGAGCCTCTGCATGGATTATGTGTGCGCACACAGAGGGGCTTTTGATTTCACTTGATTTTCACTTGCACATTTAAAAGAGTAGGGTTTCACTCCAGAAAGTCAGCTTGACATGATGAAAACTGGGCTAATATTATGAAATTGATAAAAAGGGAAGTAACAAATATTTTTGCAACATAAACCACTACTAACAGATGTAGAAGGCAAATACTTTGGCAATCTGATGAGATTTGCATTTTAGGAGCACATCAGTGTCTGTACATGGTTTGGGTAATCTTGGAAAAATAATAGTGTTAATAAATGTTTGATAAAACATACTTTGAGTCTTTTGACAGTATAACGTGTCTGTAGTATAGTTTTTAGAGGATAATTGAGGTTGTACCTTAGTGTCACTGGGGGTGATGTTAATTGAGTCCATTATTGCCTTAAATGGTTAATGACTGTGATTGTCTGCGTGCTCTGACTGCAGCCGGCTGCTGCCTTCTACTTTGATTTCTAGCTGCGGCATGTGCTAGGACTTAGCGGCCGAGCTCCGCACATCTGTTGAATATTAGCCTGGGCAATAACAGCTGGGCGGACCTCAGACATGGTCACCCACTTCACCTCTCTGTGTCTCTGAGGATAACCCCAGCTGCCTCTCTCCAGATGACAAGTGCCCGTCGAGCGGCCCGCTGAGCTCAGGCCTGTTCTGATGAGCCTTGCGCCCTCACACACAAACAAACTATCAGAGCTGCACCTCTCCTCCACTTTCTCCTCCTGCTCCTCCCGCTGCGCCTGGGAACAAAGTGGGTGGTATAGTGATTTCACCACCGCTGTATCCCACTATGTTTTATTTCCCATAAAGTGTCAGCTTGTTGTTGAAATAAATTTGAGCTCCATAGTGGTTGTCAGTCAACCACTCCTATTAGAGTAAAGGAAATGCTGACTATAATATTTATTCAAATGCTATTAAATCTTCCATTAATATTAAACAATCAATACATAACTAAGCTAATTATCTTTATTATTATTATTGGGACATAATTTGTACATTAAAAACATGCTACAAATGCAAAAGGGTAACCAAAACCACACTTATCTAAAGCTCTGAAAAAATGTGCCATCACTGCCACCTTGAAGAGATGCCTAGCTAGAAGGCATTTAAAGTGCTATTTAATACTGATATCAATAACCACATTCATGGTCAGCTCCACTCACCCGTGGGTGCACGGCTTTCAGAGCGTCTAATATTTTAGGACGCACCCTTGCAGCGTTCTGGGTGTCGTTATGGAGTCCCATTTTATGACCTTGTGATTAGTGTTTTTATGGCGGTGGGGAGGTCTGCAGATGTTCTATGTAAACTTGTCACACTGAGGGGCTCTTGTCGCTGGTGAACGAGAGAAGGAGAGCTCTGTTATAAAGCAAGCATAAACAGAGGCAGAGCGCCCTCTTCTGGAAGATTTAGTAACCTACATCAGAGCGTGCATGCAGAGAGAAACGTTTAGACAGAGATTTTAAACACACAAGGGATGGCTGCGTAGTTTTCATGTGTATTCTATTAATATTCTATTATATTAGAATTCTATTATCGTAATTTGATCTTTGTTTTAGGAGTGTGTGGGAATTCTCCTGATGACCCAGGTTACATTCTGCTCAGTGCAATAACATGCCATGTGTTAACAGTTTTACACATCAACTCTCAAGCTCTAGTTTCAGCGGCACCATCCATTTGCCACATGGGAATAGTCCACACATGAATTATCCCTTTCTATAATAATCCAGTAAAAGCAAAATAGATCAGAAATATTTTTTAAATATAAAATAGGATATGTTGAAATAAATTGTTAATAGGATCATTAGTAAAGTATTTTTGTTATGTTTAAATTATCTTTTCAATATATTTTTGTGCTTAAAGATTTTTTTTTTTTTTTTTTGATCAGTAGCTATGCTTATAATTTTTTAGTGACCAAAGTGTGTTTCACTGTTTGATTTCCTAACTGTCTATTGGTTAAATCAGTAATTTAAAGCCCTGCAAGTCGACTGCTACTGTGATTTTAGGCTCTAAAAAAATGTGGATCAATTTGAAAACAATTGTGAGATAAATAGCTTACAAATTCACAATCTTTACATCAAACGTGTTCTATTCTATTCTATTTAAGAGAAAGGCATTCATTTGTGCAGTGTAAATCTAAACTACAGCATGGTTTACTAGAATGCACTCGGAAATGGCATCTTAAACCATGTGCACAGCCAGTAGAAAGAGATACTTATTATAAAAGTTATATTATTCTCAACAACTTAACGGTTTGGGGAGGACTGACTGTACCCTGGAGCCAGCTAAAGGTCTTGGTCCTCTTTCTTCTTTATCTGCGGATAAATACGTTTATTAAATTGACATTTGTACTTACCAAAACGCTCTGAACAAAATGTCTTTAGCATGCTAGCTGTCTGCAAAATAACTTTTTTGCTTTTATAACAACCTTTAATACTATTGTCGAACAGTAACAATAACTGTATGTTTTGTATTCTTCAGAAATTCGCACATACAATTTAAATGTTTTTATCTGTAAGTTTTACCACTAATTGCGAAACCACGTGAGAGGCTAATTAGCAGCTGCGGAATGCGCGCGTGCGTGCGCGCTGCGTAATGGTGATGTCACCGAGACTGCGCCCTTTTAAAATGAGGCTAAATCATGGATGAATAAGCCCAATAGTCTCTGTGCACAATGTAAACACGGTGTGCCTTTGTAAACACAGTGTCCTTCGGTGACGTTTTCTCCGCATTTGTAAAGTGTTTAACATGTTGTCAGTGACATCCGCGCGCAGCTCGATGTCCATTTCCTGATCTGTCAGGATTTATTGATTTTAGCGCGACTCGGCAAAAAGCTCATAGACATACATACATTACGCCGGAAATGGTCGGGTTTATTGCATGGAAGTATAATAAAATTCTTCTTATAGATCCATGGTTTACTGTCCCTCTGATTGGAACTAGACGGCTACCGTTGTGCACAGAGCCAATTAGAATTAGTCTGGCTATAATTACAGAATAGCAATAACTAGTGTTTAATTCGTGGAATCATTAATGTATAGATGCACTACTAGACCTTGCATTTGCCATGACAATCTGAATTTTCAAATTTTTTTAAGTACAAAAGTACAAGTAGCCTTTTACTTTTGAGTCTTAAGAACAGTTTGTTTTGTATTTTACAAAACAAAAAAAATTACAGTGGAATTTTTACTTTTACATTGGAATTTTTACTTTTACTGCAGCAGGGAGCCATTTGTACTTTCTACTCTGCTACATTTTTAACCTGACTTAGCCTCTTGACAGTTTCTGAAATGGTCAAGAGGTTTATTTTTAAGAATGTTTATGGAGACATCTTGCCTGAAGATACTGAGCTAAAGACTTTGCGCAAACAAAAAAATATAAATAAATAATGGAATAAGTAAATAAAATATAAATAGCCTACATTTTACCCCTGTATACTGAGTAAGCCTGTTTATTCCACCATTGCTTTGACTCTGTGTTTAGAGATTGTGAGAGTAGAGAGAAGTGTAGCCCATATCCAGCCAATATTTTACAACATTCAAAAAAGCCTACAGAGATTTAGACTTAAATGTCTTGAGGCTAATTCATAACATAACATGCATACATAGTACCTTTTTCAAATTACAATTATGCCATTTCATAAGAACGACATATCCAATTTGTGGGAGGGATACTTCTACTATATTTAACTCAGCGGTGCCTGCACTTGGACAAGTCGGCCAAGGCAGCTTATTTTTTCAGGTGCTTGTACTTTGGACAACGGTGAGCCACAAACTTGAGATTTCCACTCGGCAAACCCACTCACACTGCTGCATAGACTTCTGGGAAAGAGCCTGTGACAGCAAGGATATGACAGATACAGTAATGATGCTACGATTCATCATGGTGCGGCCCATTAATGCACAAGACTGTAGGATTGTGAATGTAGACTATTACATAAATATAGACATATTTGATCCAGTGTCTTGTTAGCACCTCTGAGGTCATCTATACACAGTTAGTCTTCATGGACTCTTCGTGTTCATTACTGGCACAGTTACTAGCTTATATGCATCATATCCACATGACTGATTTATTATCCTATTGACAGCTGATACAATGCAACAACAGCCTACAAAAAGACTGAACAGAGAGCAGGCCAAGAGCTGAAGATATTTTTCTGCTGACAAACACAGTCAGTTTTAATTATTGCTATGAAAATACATGATTTATTTCTTGCTTTATTATTTATTTATGTTAGGTGAGCAATGATTTGAAGTGTTTTTCGTAAATGTGCCAGTTCATAGGTCTGTATATATTCATAGGTCTGCTTCTGAAAATAAATGTGATACATATTATAGCTTATATTTTTTATTATTCATGGGTTTAGCCTCCCATATGTGACATTTTAATGACCTTTGCCCATTCAAAAACATTCATATTTTGTTTTTATCACTCTGAAGGCCCATAGATATTCCTTTGAATAGGCTGCTGGATCTAAAATGTATATAGTCTACTCTAAGCAGAAGTGTAAGTTTTAATCCAGTTATTGTGCAGAAAACAGTTTCTTTAAATCTCTCTAAGTATAAAACCTCATGTTACTTCAAGACCAAAAATAAGGTCAGAAAAAGTGGACCAAAATGACTTGAGACGTAGAGAGCTGAGTGAATGAACAGAGTAATCAGAGACAGTGGTAGGAGAGTCCCCGTGTGGCAGCCATGTTTGTACAGCTGAGCACAAGCTGAAGAAGGCCAGGCCGCGCTCTCACACTCCATTAGGCTCTGAGCTCCACGCCGCGTTGCCCTGCACACACAAACAGCCCTGGATGTATAAGGGGAGGATGAGGAGGATGGGGATGCACGGCGCCACGGTAACTGCCCCCTCTCATCAGCGCAATACAGAGACACTTGGATATGACAGTACTAGGGCTGGGCGATATGACAAAAAAATTTATCACGACTTTTTTCCCCTCACCTTGATCAATCACAATTTTAGATTTAATTTTGTCTTTTTAAAAACACTAGTAGAAGGCAGACTGAACCATTGCAAAAAAAATCCAATGTCTTTCACCAGAGTCTAAACTCCAAACCACATGTTTTACTGACAGAGAATTGGCCGCAGACTTCCCCATTAAAAAGACCCAAGCTTTGACAATTAGAAATTACTGATTGTTTTGAGAAAAATTTGATTAATTGCACAGCCTTACATACTACTAAGTGTACATTAAAGTGTGAGCAACTACTAGTGTGGAATGGTAGTAGCACAATATTTGTTAGTAATTCTTAATTCTTTTTTTTCCAGGACTGGGTCACGAAGGCAGCAGTCTGAGCAAAGACTCCTAGACTTTTCTCACCCCAGACACTTCCTCCAGCTCCTCCGAGGGGTTTCCAAGGTAGTGGTACACAACATATCCCAGTTAAATAAAAACAGCAGTTAGTGTTAGCGCAATCATCAAATCACAAAGGGTGCACATGTTAGATTGCTAAAACTAAAATCCTTGTTTTTCACTATCAACGCAGACATTGCTGACAAAGATAAGATAAAAAAGTTTGGAGGATCTGTTTTGGCAAGTTTGTTTTAATGAACTGGTGAATCTGCGTGGGTCTCTACATCACCAGATGACGATGAGAATTAAACTTGCACACACATAACCTGTATTTGATGTGTCTCTTGATGCCGAACAGTATTTTCTTCATTCACTTTGCTGTAAGTGCCATCTCCGCTTTCACATCAAGGCGCCACTGCGGGGATAAACAGAGTGATAAGGTGACAATGGTCAGTCTTTAAAAACCACAAACAGTCCAAGTGCTTCTTGCTCCATGAGGAGGATCAGATTTTATTTCCATTAGGAACCTGGCAGCTGCTCAATTCTACCCACTCGTCAAGCTGGCTACAAAACACATATCCATCACAGACTGGAGGCGTTTGAATACGGGGCCCGTATTCACCCAGTCTGCTGTAGTGGGAAGTTGGGCTGGTGTGAAGGTAAGCTGTTTTTGTAATTAACATAGTGACTTTCTAATTTAAATCTAGTATTTCACACTGTATATGAGTTAAATATGTACTCTTTTATCGCTTCTTTTTTATTTGGCCAATGTAAGTGGGACTGACCACTACACTGGCTATGTTTACATGTACACTGATCATTATCTAATTCCTGGAGTTGTCAGAATTATATGTAAACAGCACAATGTTTTGTGAGTAATCAGATTCCTTTCTGTTTACGTGATAGAAAAATACAACAAAAAGCAAGATAATGTAGCAAATTCAAAATTAATCACAGAATGTTAATAATTGAAAGCATTATTTCAAAAGTAATTTTACTATTACTTGCATACCACTGTTAATCTAAAAATCTATAAATATAAAGACACCCAAAGTGCAGTATTCATTCACTCCATACTCAGGATGGTAAGCTCCTTCTGTAGCCACAGCTGCCCTGGGGTAGACTGGCCAAAGCGAGGCTACCAATCTATGCCATCGACCCAGGCACAGTTTGCACTAGAGCCACTGCTGCCCCACTGTGGCACCCAGTGCTCTCCCAACCAAGTACTAACCAAGCTTGGCCTTTGGGCCACATGTGAACAGATATTCCAGTTTCCTCCCATTGTCCAAAGCATTCATGTGTTGGGTGAACTGGAGAAACTACAATTCCCATATAGTAGGACATAGGAGCCACTGGTTATCTGTCTGCAAAAATACTGGTATATGAAGAATGTGAGGTTTAGTTTTTCTATATAAAATGTATACACATTAATCAGAATACTACAAAATGCATTCATGAAGCAAAACCTTATTACAAAATCAACATAATGTAACTCTAGCTATACCTTTCCATATGGGATGCTTCCACAACCAAGTGTCTGGGGCCATCCTCGTGATCCCCCTGCAGTAGTGATGAGGAGAGCGGAGGTGGACTATGACGGCCAAATCCATAACAGTTTTCCAGCAAAGGAGATGGGCTGAGGTTCAGACTGCACCAGGACCACACAGAAGAAGGCTCCTCTCTCCACTGGCGGCTGACCCATGATTAAGCCAGGCCCGGTATATTTTTCTACAGCTCCATAAACGCTCCAATGGGAAGGTTGTAAAAGACATTGGAGAAAGACAATGGCGAGATATAAATAAAGCCAAGTGGGTAATACTTTGCTTCTGACCAGTTTTACCGGCAAACTGACCACAGGCTGGGTTTGTGTCCCTGCCCTCAAAAGCTTTTTCCGTGTCACTGTAAGATGTGGCTGATGGGTCATACGTATTTGTTTAAATTTGCAGTGAGCAGTGTGTGACTAAAAGCACGTAGTCGACCTCCATCCGTTTATAGTCGTAGCCAATGTCAAAGATAACGGCAAATTCTGAAAGTTCAATAGGTTGTTATGAAGCCATGTAATTTGCTGTGATATAGTTCTTTTAGGACCACCACAGTTGACAAAATATTTTACTGAAAAGTCTGTCCCATGACAAAAGCTTAAGAGTGTGTCTATGTTTACAGTTAAAAAAATAACCAAAACACTAAAACAAAAGTGGGCTACTGTAAAGAATGTGTGTACTGATCTCTGAGGCTTTTTCAGGTATAAAACTGGACTTAGCAGAAAAGCAACCCAGGTATGTTCCCAGCCTGAAATTAAATTTAATGCAATGTCAGAACTTTGTGTTTTCTTCTAATAAGACAAATAATGTAAAAAGCTAAATTGCGTCCTTACCTGACATGTTTCAGCGGTAGGACTTCCGCCTTCGCCAGAGGTGTCAGCTGACAACTGTGATAAGTGTGTGATGTGTCTCTTATCAGCTGTTGTTCTCAGGTGTGGTCAGTTTGACAGATCCAGCAGATCTATCAGACTGACCACACCTGCTGTCGTGTGGTGGTCTCTGGAGAAGTGAGTTCCATGTGTGAGCCAAGGTAAATGTGCCCTCGTCTCTGCTGATAGTCTGTGCGCCCCACTTCCTGATTTGAATAGTTTCTCATATCTATTTCATCAACATAAACTTGAGTCACTATATTTCATTTTGGGATGAGATCTGATTGGCTGTGTTAGGGTGGTCCACCTTGTTTCACTTTTCTGTCTGAAAAAACTGTTCTAAATTTGTGCTAGTGGCCAGAAAATTCATGCATGTAAATACAAGCAATGTGCCAAAAGGTTTGTGAGAGCTAGAAAATTGTTAGACAGATTTAGATCTACTTTTTTTACATGTTTTGAAAATCAGGTACCCCAGCTTTAATTTTTCTGCGACTTAACCTACTTAACCTGAGATTAACAAAGCTCATTATCTCTTTATCTTACTTCAAATTTCAAAATGGTTTGTGAATGATTACATTTGTTACCCTTTTAATCTGTACAGTATTATATGTCTCTCCACCCTGTTGGTCTAATAGTGTAATAATCTCACAAAATAGTGGTTGAAACAGAAGTTGAAATAGATCACGTTTGGGAGCATTACACACTTTTCCTTGCATATTCCGGGGATGATAAAGTGTTGTCAGATATAATGCGCCCCTATGAGCCTGCTCCTTCCAGTTCTGCAAAGATTAATGGTCCGTGTTGAGAAAAGTGTGCAGCCAGCCATGGAGCATAAATAAGGCCTTTAAGTGGGGAGCCATGGCCCTGTCTGCTAACACACAAAGACGAGACTGTGATCTACTGCTTCAACATTACACCTCATTCCAAAAGATAAAAGAGAGAATTCCTACTTCCATTTGTGCATAAACTCCGGTTGTGTCCATAGAGTTTTCCGTCAAAACACTTGGAGAAGTTTTTATATTCTTTTAAACTGGTTGGCAGGGTTTGTCTTCTGAAAAGTGGGACAAAAAAGTGCAATGAATCTTGTAAAGTGGAGGAAAGTTTTGTTGGAATGATGGACACTCAGGGCACTATTTGGTAACCTAATCTAACCCGTATTTTGACTTTTGATTTCAGTGCAGCTGCAGTTAAGCTAGCTCTTTCAACAGGATACGTTTGCCATGTGCCCAGACTCATTCATATTAGCCTGACTGTTTAACTGAAGGCCTCTAAACCTAACAGTAGTCCTATTAAACATGTCATTTTATTTCAAGAATAAGGGTGCATTCAAACGCACACTTGTCCTGGCCTAATGTAGACTTTGTTTGGTTCTGTTCTAGTCCAGGTTGAGTTTTGGGCAGTGGTGGTATGTAACAAAAAACAGTTTTATGTATCTGTAAGCCTACTATTGACTTGCATGGTGACATCCTGCCTTAAGGGGTTGAGTTTAAGTCCCGGCTAAATTAAGAAAGATTACTACACATTAACACATACACTTTAATAGTGTTTGAAGCACTTTTTTTTATAAAGAGGTATGTCAATACTTTAACATATTTAACATTATGATAAACTTAAGTAACCCAAATGAGAGCTTCTTCTACCACTGGTTTCAGGTTTATTTCTAGTTTTGTTCCAAATTTGGTGTGTTGTATGCAAGTTAGAACACTCCCAAAATTAGGGCTGCAAGAGTAATCCAAATCACATTATATACAAATGTAAAGTATAAACATTGAGTTTAAAACTACTGTAACGTTCTGCTCACTGGCCTCTCCAAACGAGCGTTAAGACAGCTGCAGTACATCCAAAACGCTGCTGCTCGGGTCCTGACTAGAACCAGGAAGTACGAGCACATAAGTCCTGTGCTCAGGTCTCTGCACTGGCTCCTGTGGCTCAGAGAATAGACTTTAAAGCAGCTCTGCTTGTTACTCCATGTCTCTCCATGGCCTAGCACCAAAGTACATCTCCAACATGTTTGTGCCATATGAACCATCTCACACTCTGAGGACTTCAGGGACCGGCCTCCGGCTGGTGCCCAGAGTCAGGACTAAACATGGGGAATCAGCGTTTCAGTTTTATGCAGCTAAAACCTGGAACAGTCTTAGTGAAGATGTGAGACAGGCCTCTACTTTGACAATGTTTAAATCCAGGCTCAACACAGTTCTGTTTATCTGTGCATATGACTGAAAGGTTTTTATTCTGCACTTTTCTCCTTTAATGTTAATTTTATGATGATTTATTTATGATATTAATGTTTTGATTTGTTGTATTGCGATTTTAATGTTTTTCTTATTCTGTAAAGCACTTTGAATTACTTTGTGTACGAATTGTGTTATACAAATAAACTTGCCTTGCCTTGCCTAAAATGTAAAATTTGGATTTCATTGCCAATTACAGAGACAAATCAAGACAGTCATTGAATAGCATTAAAACGGTTTAGGTAAGACTTTATAATAACTAGCCCCCAATTAGCCATAATGAAGCTAACCCTTACTCCTAACCCCTTAATTACCCATAAGTAGTTACTAAGTCTCAATCATTCTTAACAAACTAAGTATTTCTTCTTGCTTTTTGAAGACTGTAGTGTAGGGATTATGAAGTGTTACCAAAGTTTAAATTGAAACTGACTGTAACTGTTTTGGGAGTGTGTGGGAGATGTTTTAGATTCCTGAGAGAATTCCTGCAGGAGGAGAGGTGCACAGAGCCAGTTAATTTACCATCACCAGGGTCTCATTTGAAACCACCCTGAACAGTGCGAGCAGATGTGGGCAGACTCCGCAGCTGCACGTTAACACTCGGGGTGACTATATCGTAACACGCAGCGGTGGACAGCAGTCATCGCACTTGATCCATGAATTTAAACCCATACCACCCACTGAATCCCACACACAGCTGGGGAAGCCTAGCACAGACCGGGAGTGAGTGAGCTAATCCAGAGCAGTAAAGGCATTGTGTGATGGTGCTGAACTGCTGCAACCTGCAAACTTGAGGCACAGAATGAAATATGTCACTTTGACGAGATACTCAGGCTTAAAAATAGCCAATGTTTACTGTGGATGTGCAGCAGCGCGGCTAGTTAAAGGTGCACTGTGTAACTTGGTGGAGGGTCTGCGATTTGTGTGTTTCCACGTAGATGTGACTGCTTTGCCTTAGCATGGCATTTAACTTATTTATTGCTATGGAGACAAGCAGGTGGTGCCACTAGGCTAAGTTACAGGTTAGATCTGTGGACAAGCAACCCTGCGCACAGTAAGAATGCATGGTTTTCAAGGCACTTTTTAGCAATTAAAACATCTGAAATTGAACAAATGCAAGCTATCAGATTAATGCCATACTAATGGACATTTCAGGGAAACCCATTGCAACTCTATGGAGACAGCAGGTGGCATAAAAGTGACATAGTGCACCTTTAAAGAGTCAATATCATAACTATGACATGACCCCTAAAATCCAGCAAAGTTACAGTAAAGTTTACAAATTAAACTGTTTAATGACTGCGTCTATAGCTGTAAAAATAAATTTGATAACGGTAAATGGTCTCAATTTTATAGAGCGTTTTGCAGTAAGCAACCAGTCACACATACATTTATACACCTGTACTCAAACAATGGAGTTAAAATGGGTTTAGTGCCTTGCCCAATGACACAACAACAGTATAGGGAGATGGGGTTGAATGGCCTACATGTTACTCGGTTGTAAATGACCACATCAACTTTACACCAATACAGCACACTCAAATAAGCCATTTCCCAGATATCATGTGACAACAGTGCTGACTACACAAATGCCCTGATGTACATTTAAGTTATAGTTTTGAGTGGACTCTCTGTTCATCATTCACCAGCGTCACCAGAGACCTTATACCTGCCAAGTGAAGCAGGTCCTGATGTAGTAGTAATCAACTGAAACAACAATAGCGCCCCCAAATACATCCTCGTGTTGACGGATCTCTGTAGCCAGGGCCGTGACGAATGCCCGGTGTGGTGAATGCAGATTGACTTTGCTGTTACAAATGACCTCACTATGTCAGGGAGCAAATATTATCTTTTCAAAGTGGAATGCTTACAGTGCACCGCGTAGAGCACGGGTTTTTATGTCGTTGTGGGGACCAAAACCTGTATACATACTCCTTTTAAAATGTATTTATTTATGTATTTAATGCAAGAGAGACAGACATAGTGACCAGTCATATACAGTGGTGACAAGTGGTAATAAGACATAACAAGACATGGTTTGTAGACGTTGTATGTGACAAGTTTGTGTGTGTGTGTGTGTTCCCGACATGTGTGTGTGTGTGTGTGTGTGATATTTGCATGGTCTTGGAGGAGGTAAGATGGGACAGCAGAGGAGAATGCTCTCAACTAAACTAGTAACTATGGTTAAGGTTAGAATCAGTCTCCAGGAAATGAATGTATATGAATGTAATATCCCCAAAAAGTATGGAAACCCAACATGTGTGGTCAAGTGCTTGTGGTCTGTTTTATTTTTCTGCACTAACTAATCTGCGTTGAATTGGCTCCTTGTGACTCATACTTCACTATATGTTGTACAATTATTGCACTCTTTTGAAATGAGCCATTTATTTTCTGGCTTTGCTTTTGCCTGACTGGCACAAATTCATCATAAAACTGAATATAAATTATATCCAGACCATTATAATAACTGCATATGCGTTTTATATAGCCTTACTTTATGTCATGTAATTATGCACTATAGGTTGGAACTTTATGTTTTCTTGGCTTCTCTTGCATAACAGCCTTGTATTTCGCAGTATTTTTAAAGTGTATTATTCCCCTTAGACACAGTTAAGAGTGCCATTAACTGGACATATACTTAAAGAAGTCTGGGAGCTTGTATTGCATTGGCAGGAAATTGAAGGAATTCTGCAAACTGGTAATTCTTTAATGGATTTGGCTATAATATAGTAGTATAAATGTAAGTGTGAGCTACCCTGCTGTTCCCACTGAAATGGCATAGACCCACCGGTGTTTTTAAGTACGCAATTCCCTATAATCCTTTCTCATTTGGTTTGAATTCAATACTGTGTGATAGTTTGGGGCACAGAGAATGCGCCGGTTCAATTGGGTTGGCCACTAGAGGGTAGTAACATACTGCTATTCATAAGTTGTCTTTTCAACCAAAACAAAAACTACAGACACAATTATTATAGACTGATTGTTGACTGTTGCACGAGTATAAAATCAAATCTGACGTCATTTTAAATTTGAGTAACTAGAGCTGCAACCAATATGGACTTTTGTTAAACGGTTAAAGCAACTGATATATTCTGAAAACAGTGCTCATTTTGCATACACTTCTAAGTCAAGTTGCTAGTTCGTTTTCAAACAGTAGAGGGAGACAGTGTCTGGTTTGCAATTGAGTTGTCTAGTAACAGAATTTACACTTTAATACGTTTTCCCAATTTGGTAGGTTTATAACTGTATTATTATGAACAATAATGATTTTACATTACATTACAAAGAACACACGGAAACTGTAGGCTTCATTATTACCATTAACAACATGTATTTAAAGCAAAGGTAAATCATTTTCAAGTATTTTAGTGACAGGATATAGTGTGGATGATCTTTGTGGATTTGTGAAGGTGCAGCGCTAACCTTTGGTCCACACATGAGCCTAAGGACTGATAACAAAAGCAGCATGAAACCCTCCTTATACAAAAGAGTTTGATTTGCATATAGAAATTATATCCTGGCAAAAGTGATCAGATAAAGGAGAGATCTGAGGATAAGGACTTTGAGCTGGGGAGCCGACACAAATCTTCACACTGCTTCGGGTACAAAGAAGGGCACACAGCAAATAGCCTATTCACGTTACCTAATCCTCAATAGAACAGTATGAGGTGAGTCTAGCTCTGCTTTTGAATGCTATTCTAACAATGGAGAACTAACACACAGCGTAATGAGGCAATTAAAAGTTACCCAAAAGAGTGAATGAATACATAAACCAATAAATAAATAAGTTCCTATATACAAAACCACAAAAAACGATAGTAACAGTCTCATATCCGACCAGTGTAAATTATAATGTCAAAAATCAATTTTATTAGCTGCAGCTCTTTAAATCTGCTGTGTACTGTCTGCATTTAATTATAAAGCATTTTATTGTCAAAAAATCAGGAAGTGCGTGGTTAGCTTCCTAGTTCTTGTTTGAATTATAGTGACGACAAAACTCCGCTCTGGTCTTGTTGTTGTGAAAAGTGCTTATAAACACATCGTGGTGAATAATTAAGATGCTCTGAATTCATAAAGTGAGTGAAGAATAACTTTGGATCACTGCAAACCATTTAAAATGAACTAGTTCTGTTTTTCAGTTTTTAAGAAAGTTAAAATCAAGAACAGCACTTTAAAAGAAGTTCTGATGTATATGCCTCATCTCAAAACCCCAGCCCTGGCTCTGATTGGTCTGAATATAATGCCTTGGAGTAAATGAACCCTCTATGTCTATGGAGTAAAACCAAAAAGTCGATTAGCCATATCTGAGCCATTAAGTTCATTTCTTGCACATGTCATTGCATTTGGTAATTTGTATAAATCAACACAGTGTCTCAAAAGTTGATCTAATTTATTTCAAAACTTGAATAAGCATTGACTCATTTACAGTTATGGAGGCATAATATATTCTACCATGTTTTGGTGAGCCTTCCAAAAGCTCCACTCTGTCCCATTTGGCAGTCAATGTAGCGTCCCATCATGTGTGCCACACTCAATTATGCCACACGGCTCCACTGTTGTGACAGCGTGTTAATGCAACCATGCTAATTGCTCCATGTGCTGCTAAAAGCTCTATTCAAGTACCTTTTGGGTGTTCTGGATGTTGTTTGTCAGGTAAATCAAACTCAAACATACACAAAAGGCTCTTTTACAGAAAATATATTTGGGATGTTAAAGGTCCTGTACCTGTTTTTTTCTCTCATGTATTTGATCAAAGTATCCAATTATAATGGATTTTATTGTGCAATAATCAGGAAGTGCACATTAGCATGCTAGATCTTGTTTACTAGTAAAACTCTGTTACTGACGACCACGATGTGCTCATAAACTCATCGTGGTGAATAATTAGGTTGCTTAGAATGCATAAGGGAAGTGAGGAAAGGAATAACTTTGGATCATTGCAAACATTTTAAAATGAACTGGCTCTGTTTTTCACATTTTTAAGTCAGTAAAAATCAGATACAGTGCCTTTAAGGAAAATAGATATCACGAAATGTCCTCCTGCCTTGTTCAAGGACACAACAACAGCTTGTTAGAATCAGCTTAGTGTGCTTGGTTACTTGTTTAATATTCAGATGTGCCAAATGAGCTATGTTATGGATTTCTATGGATACTAGGATGGCAGCACAACACCCCCAGGGCCTTAGACTCCATCACACCAACACAATTATGCACATAGCTCAATGACACAACAGCAGAACCCTATCCAAAGTTGAGAGTCACATACCTCCTTGTTATCAGCAACAAACTGAAACTATGCGATTCTTTCATTGTACATTGCTTTGTTGTTTGAAACATTTTTTAACTGTCAGCATTTCCTCATTTAAACACATTTCTATTGAGTTTCTGTCAGTTGCCAAATTGAAGAAAATGTTTTTGGCTTATCAGCACTCTCCTCCTTTTCCCTCTCGATAAAGACTTGTGTAAGCTCTGTGGATATTTATCAGTGCAACAAGCCATCCAGAGCTACACCCAACTGAGCACATTGTTCAATATACTCCATACAGATAAGTCAAAGTTATTTGCAAACAATGCACTTGATATTTTGACCAGAGAGCCATTTTTCTTTAGTCTTGTGTCTCCTAGAGGATTAGGTTTCAAGGAATTTTCATGAGACACCATTTAAGCAGCAGCGATAAGGCTGTCTTTGGGCTGAGATAAGAGCCGCTGTGCGCACATTATTGATCTTCCCCTGACCTGTTTGTGGATGGCAAGCTGGAAGGGCCAAACACTCTTCAAAAGGGTTAAGGTGAAGGGAGAGAAACAACTAAAAATGTATAGCAAATGATAAGAATGTTTTGAAACTTGAAACATTGTGATAGACTGTTTGTAATGTTTCACTATGTAAATTAATCACCTATATGGCACATGCAAATATACCAGGAACATAGAGACATTTTCTTTGCACTAACAATAGCATCAGATCATCTGAATACTATTCTAATTTAAAGGTGTTGTACCAGATTTTTACTGTCTAAAAAACTAAAAAAACAGAACTAGAGTTTATAAGCACATTTCCCGACTCTCAGAGTCCAAAGCAGAATTTTGCCGTCACGCTAATAACAACTAGCTAACACAC
>JACM01068474.1:0-13594 GCA_000787095.1 Periophthalmodon schlosseri
CAGATCGTAAAGAGAGAGACAGAGAGAAAGACAGGGAGAGATACGGAGAAAGAGAGAGAGACAGGGAGAACACAGGAGATCAAGATCTCGGCACTGAACCAACATCCTGTAAAGAGAGAGACAGGGAGAGACGGGAAGAAAGAAAGAGAGAGAGACAGGGAGAGAGAGAGAGACAGGTGAACGAGAGGGGGAAAGAGAGAGAGAGACAGGGAGAGACAGGGAGAAAGAGAGAGAGAGGGAGAAAGAGAGAGAGAGACAGGGAGAGAGAGGGGGGTACACAGAGAGAGAAAGATAAAGAGGGAGGAGGGTGAGAGAGAAGGAGAGAAGGGGAGTGAGAGCGAGGGGGCAAAGTGTTTTTAGCAATAAAAAAACACTTAAATAACACAAATGCAATAAGACATGCAGATATGTCTAATGCCATACTGCGGAATATATCAGATAAAGCAATGACACCATGGAGACAAGCAGGTGGTGAACTCTGAGCCATCAGTTTGACACTGCACATGTTAAATGTTGCTGTTTGAAGCTTTATAAGACCTTAAAATCTGTGCGAAATACCTTTACTTTTTACTCTTTAAGTATACTTTTACTATAATACTTTTACTTAAATAGGTTTTTTCATGTGATACTTTTACTCGAGTATTTTTTGCTTCAGTATCTGTACTTTTACTCGAGTAACAGAACTGCGTACTTCTTCCAGCGCTGATTACAGACGTGGTTTTCTGGTCCTTTAATAATGTCATTCTTCATACGTATTAAACACATGGAGGGTTTGTCTAAAGCCTATTTCCGTTTTTCCACAGCACACACAGTTTTCCTGTCTGCGTTTTGGCTCGGAGCGGGCAGACAGAGACTTGACTCGGAGCCAGAGGTCTGTTCTGTTCTGGCAAAGGCTGGTCCAGGCTGTGTGTAAGAGAGGAAGAGAGGAAGACACCAAAGGGACGAGAGGAGGAGGGGGATTAAAAAGGTAACTAAAGACATGGGAAGACTGTAAGTGTGTATCTGACCACGCGGCGAAAAAGACAAATGCTTATCTTTATTCAGTGTGTAAATCTCAAATATACTGAAACCAGTTTTAAAAAATCGATGTAACTTTTCTATCGGAGAGTACACTACCCTTTTGTCTCCATGGAGATGTCATAGCTTTTCTTGAATTGTTCCGCAGTATGGCTTTACACTTATCTACCACCGTGAAGACAAGGTGACGCCAACAGGCCAGATTAGATCTATGTTTTAAAGTTTGTTTTTAGCAGTAAAAACACCTGAAATGAATGTATGTATAGATACGTTTAATGGCATACTGCGGAACATTTCAGGCAAAGCAATAATCGTAAATGGTCATGTTTTTTATACAGCGCTTTTACACTTTCAAGTCACTCAAAGCGCTTTACATCAAGGAACTCACTCACCCATTCACACACACATTCACACACCAGTGCACGCAGACACTGGGGGCGAGGTGGGTTAAGTGTCTTGCCCAAGGACACAACGACAGCGTTCATCTGTGGAAGCTGGAATCGCACCGCCAACCTGCGGGTCAGTGGATCTGACCCTCTACCAAAGAGGGATTCGAACTACATAGTGAATCTTTAATACAATTCCAAAAACATACTGTATTTGCATTGAAGGATGGGTCAAATGCGGAGGACAAGTTTCACTACGGAGACAATAAACCTTAACCTTAACGACTCTACGGTAACAAGCAGAAAAGTTACATAGTGGGTCTTTAATGCAACGCCAAAAACCTACTCCATTTGCCAGCTAAATGAATGGGAACTATCCAAAATGACCCAAACAAGTGATTTGAAGTATTCCAGACTTTTTCCCTTTTGGCAGTGCGGTTAAAGGGGAGGTGTTCTGTTGTATGAGTGGAGCAGATGGAGCCAATGACACAGAGAGGGAGGATGACATCATGGGGTGCAGGGCTGAGCGGTGCGGACAGGACCAGACCAGGGCAGAGTTTTGGCACCGAGCGCAGCTGAAAGTGAAGCGGTGACGTAGTGTAATCTGGAATACTCAGAAGGCCAGCTGTGCCCAATCTGGCAACGCACAGGCACACGGCTTATGTTACGTCACGGCAGCTCACACACAAGCGCCGCTTACAGGTTCATGTGGTTAGTGGGGACTTTGAATAGATTTATGTTTATGACATGCGACTGTTGCTACATTAGTGCTGTTGTTGCTATTATCACTACTACTGCCACTACTACCACCACTACTACTACTACCACCACCACTACTACTACTACTACTACTATTACTACTAACACCATTACTACTTGCTACTATTATAATTACTAGTACTTTTACAAGCCAAGAACTACTTCTGCTGCTTCTAAAGACTGTGTCCTCACTTTTCTGTGTTTTGTCCTGGTTAGGTTGTGGTTTGGTCCTGATTTGGTCCTGGTTTGGTTCTGATTTGGTTCTGCTTTGGTCCTGGTTTGGTCCTGGTTTGGTCCTGGTTTAGTCTTGGTTTGGTCCTGCTTTGATTCTGGTTTGATCCTGGTTTGGTCCTGGTTTGATCCCAGTTTAGTCCTGGTTTTGTCCTGGTTTAGTCCTGTGGTTTGGTCTGGTTTGGTCCTGGTTTAGTCTTGGTTTGGTCCTGCTTTGATTCTGGTTTGATCCTGGTTTGGTCCTGGTTTGATCCCAGTTTAGTCCTGGTTTTGTCCTGGTTTAGTCCTGGTTTGGACCTGGCTTGCTTCTGATTTGGTCCTGGTTTAGTCCTGGTTTGGTCCTGGTTTAGTCTTGGTTTGTTCCTGCTTTGATTCTGCTTTGATCCTGGCTTAGTCCTGGTTTGGTCCTGGTTTGGTCCTGGATATGGTGTATGTACGAGTGTGAACACAGCTACTACTATTACACTACTAATACTACTACTACTACTACTACTACTACTACTACTAC
The DNA here is from genome assembly GCA_000787095.1 of Periophthalmodon schlosseri. Classification (NCBI taxonomy): domain Eukaryota; kingdom Metazoa; phylum Chordata; class Actinopteri; order Gobiiformes; family Gobiidae; genus Periophthalmodon; species Periophthalmodon schlosseri. Next base: position 2,902 of record JACM01068474.1, read on the forward strand.
TACAAGCTACTACTATTAATACTACTGCTACTGGAGCGTCTCTGGGGAAGTGAACTTCAGGGCCAGTATGTCATGCAGACAATTTTAGGCTGGTACAGAAGTCTCCTGCTCCTCTCCACTCAGCACTCCAACAATATACACCTGTTTCTTCTGCCTTCATCTTTGGGGCTTATCTATGATCTATTTGATTAAATAAATAAATAACATTTTACAATTTGGTGCATTTATATCATTCACTTGTCACTCGTATTTAAAACTGGGTTAATATTTCCTTAAAGGTCCTATGTTACACAAAAGTGACTCTTGTGAGCTTAAAGTCATGTTATTATGCTGTTACCTCCTCAAAAACATACCTGGAGTTGTGTTTTGTTTCATTCACACATGTTTGAGTAACACTTTATTATTAGTCTGTTTACATCTCTAAAGCTCAAAATGCTCTGTTCCACCTTGTGATGTCATGAAGCATTAGTTTTACAGCAACCTTCTACTTTTCTTTTTAGTAGAGACTGGAAATTTCAGGTCTGAAATCATCCAAATGATTCTAGTGAAGGTGTATGTTTAAAAACACAGTGGAGCACTTCATGTATTACCACATGACATCACAAGGTGGAACAGGGTGTTTTCAGTTTGAGAGAAGAACTCAGCCTAAATTTGCAGGGTTTGTGTGTTAAACATGTGTGAATGAAACGAAACACAACTCCTCTGTTTGCGATGAGGAAACATAGAACATAGATCAGAACATAGCGTTATATGGACCCTTTAAAGGCGCGCTGACTTTTGTGGGCGTCCGCTGTACCTATCACCATGGAGATGTTATTGCTTTGCCTGGAATGTTCCACTGTGTGGCATTAAACTGATGCAGTTTGTCACTTTCTTTCTCAGGGAGACAGATGATTGGTTTGAACGGGTTCGCGTCCCCACATGACTCTGTAAACATGTCCACACACACGCGTGCTCATAATCAGCCTTTCGTGAGACCTGAAGCAAAACAACTGTCACTATGGAGCAAGGTCAAAGGGTTAACTCACGTGTTCAGTGTGCTGTACAAGAGGGTTACGCTCTGTGTAATGCTCATGACATAATCCAGTGGACATCCAGGACAGATATGTTTGAATTTATAATTAGAATGTTGCATAAATAAATCATTTTTGCACACAATTATGGAAACCATACTTATTTTTGCAATTTCAATTCTTCTACAAACTGATGCAAGAAGCTGTAAGTATGAGATGGGGTGAGCTACATCAGATAAGGTGTGTTTTGGAGATGGTCCGATGTGGATTTAGAACGTTTTTTATATGTTTTATTCTTAATTTGTTTTGCTGTTGTTTGCCAATCACTGATCTTTGCAAAATATCAAAAAAAATATCTTAAAGTTGAAGGCAAGTTCTGCAAATTGAAGTAAAGCTGTAGTTGAGTACACAGATAAATAAAAATTAAATAATAATAATTACGCTAAAATGTATTCTCTTTGATATAATGTAATGTGTTGTGTAAACGTAGACCCGCCTTTTTAGTTTCATCGCTCTTTAATTCCCAAATTTGTAGAAAAAAATATCGAAGTTTTACCGATACTGATACTGGAAAACCTCCCCTGATATCACTAAATACTAAAAAGTTCTTCAAGGCTGGAGCAGTTATAGGGGCCAATTTGGAGCTGAGTTCCATATTTGGAATTCCGACCGCGAGTATCATAGCAACCAAAGAGCCAATCTGGAGCGAGGCTGTTGAAGGTAACGCCCCTTCCCACCCGCACCACTGGTTTAGCAGGGGACGGGCGCTTAGCAACGCTGTCAATCAAACTTGTTGCTAACGCTTGCGGGAGCGACCTCGTGGAAAGAAGGCGCCTGATTTGCCTGTTATTAATGTTCATATCTTGATTTATGGACAGATTAGCGGAATAAAAACACCAGGATCATGTACAGCGGGTTAATATGATAATGTTCATACTTGATTTATGGACAGATTAGCGGAATAAAAACACCAGGATCATGTACAGCGGGTTAATATGAACATTTTAAGACCAAAATGATGAGCCTGACAGCGGCAGTTACAGAAAGAGGGGCGACACTTTTCTGTGGATGGAGCCGGAAACGTGCCCATAATCACTTCCTATTTGGAAAGTGGTGGCTAGCAGGTTAGCTATCTCCATTTATATATACAGTCTATGGTGTAAACGTACCTCTTTAGTTTCATTGCTCTTTAATTCCCATTGGAAATAGAAAAAAATATCAAAATTTTACCGTTTCTGATACTGGAAAACCTCCCCCGATATCACTAAACTCCACCCCTTCCTCTTACAGATACAGTTTAAGGACTTTTTGCAATTCAAAAGATCTAATATTTTGATTTAAATTGTTGACTGCTATGGGCAACAGTCCAGGATACAACATCATTCTGAAACCCATGTGTCCCATCTGGAAAAAGCACAGTAACAGAAGTAATATAGTGGCAAAATAAAATAAACAGCAGTACAAATAAATAGAGCAATAATAATTAGACTGATTAAAATATAAAAACGATAAAAACTGAGATCTGATTAACGCTAACGACAGTAGCTCCTCCTATGGTTTGTATCCACTGATCAACACTGCCTATCATCCCTGTCTTCAGCATTACTAGAAGGCACTTGCAGCTTGTTCGCTCTGCCGCCGTGCACCATGGGAAGTCCGCAATAACGCCAGATGGAGGAGTGGTCAGAGGCAGGGTGGTCATGTGGTCTGAACGTTGCCATGGGCTGAAATAACTCACTGGAAATACACTATGGAACATCTCCCCAAATGAGCACTTAACCGTCTTTGCTGCAGAGGAAACGGCGATTCAAACAGCGGGACCATATTAACCCGAGACCTCAGGAAACGAAACGGGTTTTTATTCCTAACCTTCAGCTCCACAAAGCCCCGAGCGTATCTGTACTAACCGTGATAAACATCTATAACCTATTCTGGGTTAAAATGCATTAGTGTAAGAATCTATGGGATGTAGAAGGACCTTCAGAAGCAGAAGTAATGGAAAAATATGTCTGTAAATAAATCCAATTATGATTATATTTGAATAGACTGAAACCCACCTCTTCTCCCTGGCATTTAATACTAGCCACGCAGGATATCTTGGCGTTTTGTTGTTCTTTTCCTATGTATCGTGTACCCGTATATTTGTTGGGTTTTTTTTTACTTTTATGTGAAGCACTTTGGTCAGCTCAGGTTGTTTTAAATGTACTATAGGAATAAATATATACTTATTTAAAGATGAAACACACAGTTGAACATTTTAAGCGCGTCAAACCAGCGCTTATAGTTGAGGTTCACTCATTTGTCCTTCCTTTGACCCATCCTTCACTGTCGCCGGGGCAACCTGTCAGAAGCACCCATGGGACCCAAGGACAAGGAAATAGCCTATAGTGCATGTTTAGAGTGTTAACATTTGAGAGGAGAGGGACATATTGAAAGGAAGCCTGTGCTCTTTGTGCTATAAAAAGGGAACGACATACAAGTTTTTCTCATTCTCAGTATATGGACAGGCCTCATGTGAAAGCTCAGAACCTCCAGAGTTCACTCACTGAGCTGCACAGGCTGCACTAGCACTGATTCGTGATTGGCTGCAGGTGCTGGGGTTTAGGTGGTGAGGATTCAGTGTCTGATAGGGGTTATTTTCAACTGATTTTCTTCGTTAGAACTGGCAACCCAAATGTGAGGCTCATTCTGCTTTCTGAACCAGTGGTGGAACGTAATGTAAAGTAAAAATAGTAAAGTACTGTGGATACTTTTTACCGTTACTTCACTACATTCACACTGAGCTCTTCTTTCAAACTGAAAACACTCTGTTCCACCATGTGATGTCATGTGGTTATACAGGAAGGAAGTTACAACTATAGTCGTAGCAAACAAACAAACAAATAAACAGGAAAATCAACAACTTATGGTTATTCTATTCTTGTATTGTAGAGTCAAACAGTTCAATTGAGGCTAAAAATAGCTGTTAACTTGGAAACTACCATATCATGACATCACAAGGTGGAACAGAGCATTTTGAGCTTTGGAGATGTAGACAGGCCTGAACAATTATGCTAAGTATGACTCAGGCACAGTTCACTAAGTGTAGTTCAATAGACCTAGCTAACAAACTGAAACTGTAAACAATAGGTGTGTTAGCTTCAGTGTAGTTAGCTCCTCCCTTCAGACAGATCTAAGGCAGAGTCCACCAATAATCTGACCAGAACTGAAGAAGCGGCTTGGATGAGTGGCGAAAACTCTCTAAAACTTTTATTCAGTTGACAAAACCGCATTTTTCTTGTGCTAACCATTCAAATTTCAAATCTTTTTCTATTCCGAACGATGCCTGGTGCGTTATGTTGTCTATCTTTACCCCTGTAGGACCAGTGACAAAGTTTGGCAGTTACATAATTATTTGCATAGGCCACATTCTTGTTTCACATCTGAGAGGCTTTAATGCTGTTATTGTGTTGTACGTCGGCCTGATTTATTCCTCCTGCAGTGCACCAGAGGATCATTTATAACAAGTGACAAAACTGTGGGCCCCAAACTCAATCATGTAAAAGTGCGTATGATGGATCTCTCTGGATACGGGCCACCAAACCACTCCCCCTCCTTCCTTTACACCAAATGTTCAAGGAGACGAGGGGCCAAACCTGTTTCACATGGAGGCAAAAACTATACGCTCCTTTAAGTGAATGGTTGGAACCAGATCTCAGTTTTTAAATCTTTTTCTTTTTCATTTTGATGCATTTTTACACAGATTAACACTGAACCAACACAAGAATTAGTACAGAACATAGACTATATATAGACTTTATACAGTCTATGGGATTATTATTATTATTATTATTATAGTAACGTTTTTTTTTGATTATGCATGATTTCAAAGAGTAAACGCACTCTCTGTGACTAGTTTGTAGATAAAACGAGTTCTCACATTGGCTTCTGGCAAATAAATAAATGGTAAAAAAGCCAGTCTTTTGAATGGTTCTTTGAAAGGAACGGATCCAAAAGATTCGGATCCCATAAAAGAGCCGAAAGTCCAATCACTGACACGTTCTTAATGACGGTGAAGTAACTGGATACACATGAGTGAGGTGTTTCTGCTTTTCATAATGGAGTTCGACGATATAGAGCCAGAAATGTCACTTGGAGACAGTTCAAAGCCCATATAAATGCAGTATGAATCTAGAACCCATGCGTTAACATACCTAGGATTAATATGGTTTGTTTTTTAAGGAGCAGGTATTATGCAATATCAACTTTTTGAATTTTTTCACCATGTCATAATTTTTCCTCATCAAAAAAATGCCTGAAGTGGTTTTAGATGTCATCCATGTATGTCTGAGCCCACAAGTCTACGTCACCCATGCTCCCACACAACAATTCTCCACAAATATACAAAAGCATGAAACTAAACACTAAATACATTACAACTTCACAAACCTGAAACGTATTAAACATGTTAATACGTTGTCTTCAGCGAATATAGCATTTTCAAAACAACAAAAGGTATCATGGTGATCTACATGTTATGTGTTAGCAGGTAATACCCATAGACTGTATATATAAATGGACATAGCTAACCTGCTAGCCGCTTAGTTCCAAGTAGGAAGTGAGCATGGGCGCCCTTCCGGCTCCATCGACTCTGGCTCCAATTCACTTTCTTTTGAAAAACAGTCACCCCTCTCTCCGTAACTGCTGCTGTCAGACTCATCATTAATAACAGACAAATCAGGTGCCTTGCTAGCGTTTGCAACAGGTTTGATTGACAGCGTTGCTAAGTACCCGCTCCTTGCTAAACCAGCGGTGCGGGGGCGGGAAGGGGCGTTACCTTCAGCAGCCTCGCTCCGGATTGGCTCTTTGGTTGCTATGATACGTGTGGTCGTAATTCCAAATATGGAACTCGGCTCCAAATTGGCCCCTATAACTGCTCTAGCCTCGATGAGCTTCATTTGACTGGAGCCGAACGCTACGGGTGACGTCACACTCACTTAGTCCACTTCTTTATACTCCATCACAATGGCTGCTCACCGCTGATCAATGTTGTTTGGTGTTTTAAACAAATTGAGTTGCATATTACATCTGATATTTCATCTTCAAACCAGGAACGATTTTTCAAATGTGTCTGTAATTGTGCCATGTTTGTTATAGATGATATAAGTCAGTATAATGTTCAAACAAATTTACTGCAAATTCAGACAGACACACCACACCATTTTTTGTGGAATAACGAAAGATATTCTGCAGATTTGGCCAAATCACACTATTTGATAAAATTTTACTCCCAAATTTGGATCTTCTCTTGTCTCTGAATATTTTACAATGTTACTCACCATTTCCATTACATCCTGTATGAATCACTGTTTTATGTTTAGCCAAATGGAAACGTATAATGGCTTGTGGACAGGGGCGGCGCCAGACATTTTTGGTTGGAGGTCCTATGGGGGGGGCTAAGTTCTTCAGTGGGGGCGCTCACTTAACATGTTAACTTAGAGTCTTATATGGATGTGATCGCTCCCCCTCCCTCCACCATGTTTGTGGAGGAAAAATCTTTGGGGGAGCTACGGGGGAGCACTGATCATTCTAGGGGAGGCTAGGGCCCCCTCAATTGGAGCCAGAGTCGATGGAGCCAGAAGCGCAGCCCATGCTCACTTCCTATTTGGAACGCCATGACTCGCAGGTTAGCTATGTCCATTTAATGATACAGTCTATGGTTGCAACACTAAAAAAGTTACATAGTGAACCTTTAAGTACCTGAATCAGGACTATAGGCTTTAAGCAAAATCGCAAGCCACCCATCACCTACCTGCTATACAAATTTTAGAGGTCCAATAGAGACTTTTTCTTCTGGCATTCCGGGTTCTGACATTCCGGGCTCTTCCTCTCATTATCAGCAGTGTGGATGTGACTGCAGATGTATTGACACAGACACAAACAGTAAGGTCATTATTGTTTACCCCAAAGGAAGCAGTCCTCCTGGGGGCTCCTAAGTGCCTCTCCTCTCTCCTCAACCATCAACACAGATGCCCTGTCACCTCCATCACGGCCAGAGAGCTACGACGATACGCTCTCACACCAGCAGGGGTCCACGCTCAGAGCAGACTGTGTGATTGGTCAGTGTCACAGAGATGGACTGTCCTTGTCAATCATAAGGTTTTATGCGAACTCTCTCCTGGGGTTCCTGATTTCAAAAAAGCGTGTTTGAAGGTCCTTTGAAAGAAGAAAGAAAATATGAGTGAAAATGACTTGAATTTGAAATATCAAGCTTAAGAGGGGGTATTTTACTTCTGTGTGGTATTAAAGAGGGGGTATTTTACTTCTATGGGGTATTAACTGCTAACACATAACATATTTAGCTCACCATGTTATCTTTTATTGTTTTGAAAATGCTATATTTGCTGAAAACAACGTATTAATATGCTTAATTAGTTTCACTTTCATTTGAGTCAGTCACTCCTCCTTCAGAGCGCAACATAATCACAACATAATTAGCACGCATCCCGCTAGTGAAACTACTGCACATCGCATCAGGTTTGTGAAGTTGTTGTGTATGGTTTAGTATCGTGTTTTTGTATATTTACGGAGAATTGTCGTGTGGGAGCATGGGTGACGTAGGCCTGTGGGGGGAACATTGCAACAGAATCTATAGCTAACCTTAAGGAGGGTTTGAACAGGGCCCGGGAGAGATCGCTAAATTACTCAAACATGCATGGATGACATTTAAAACCTCTTCAGGAATGGTTTTGATGAGGGAACAACGTTATAACATGGTAAATCACTTTTGCATAATACCCCCTCTTTAAAGGAATTCTGTGTAGCCTGAACTCTTACAGTTTTGGTTTTGCATTAATGACCAATGCAAAAGCTCTTTCGTTTCACGTGAGTCAGAAAAAAACAAAAAAACAAAACAAAACAAATGAATCTGATTGCAAAATGGTTCTGGCTCAAGACACAAGGTCTCTGTATAAAAGGTACAGAGAAATATCATTCTGGACTTGCCAGGCAATCAAATCACCAAATCAGCATTAGAACTGTTATCGGTAAAAGCTTTATCATCTACTGCATATCTGGGACACAGTTAGGTCATGTTTACGGAATTTAAAGTCTAAATCTTACATACAGTTAATTTAATGAATAAAACATATTTGCCCGTTAGCCTTTTTGAGGTGCCAATTGGCTCTGGGCACGACAGCGCCCTCAACCCGACTGTTAGCGTCACTACTTCCTGTCCAGTTTTATCTCTATGAGGTTTTTGCAGAGTCACACTAAAATGAATAAATATTTAAAGATGAGGCAGTGGACAGGGAGCTGCGGGTGGGTTAAGGGTCAGGGGTCAGCGGTTAGGGGGTTATGGTCAGACAGTGGACAGGGAGCTGCGGGTGGATGTCACTGACAACATGTTAAACACTACACAAATAAAATGAATACTTCACCGGAGACACATCTGTGTTTAGAAAGAGACATGTTTGTGTCTCAATGCTAACGCTAATGCTAATTTTGAGGCATTATAAATATTAACACACCACAAACTAAATAATTGGGCAGTCTTTATTTTAATTAATTTAAATTTTAATAGGATGTTTATTTTATGTTTTCCCATTTTAATAAAAAGTGACTGTTAGCTTTGAGACACAGTGAGCTAGCTAGCGCATTGCTGTGCACTGAGCCTATAGGATTACATAAGTGTACCTTGTTTACATAGCACTAGTATTAAAGCTTTAAAGGGCCCATATTACACTGTTTTCTGATCTATGCTATAATGTTTCCTCATCACAAACAGACCTGGAGTTGTGTTTTGTTTCATTCACACATGTTTAACACACAAACCTGCATATTTAGGCTGAGTTCTTCTCTCAAACTGAAAACACTCCGCTCCACCTTGTGATGTCATATGGTAAACAAGTTCTCCACTGTGTTTTTAAACTCCATACATCTTCACTAGAATCATTTGGATCATTTCAGCCTCGGAATTTCCGGTCTCTGCTGAACTAAAGGTAAAAGGAGCTGTTAACTTGAAACCTACCGCTTCATGACATCACAGGGTGGAAAAGAGTGTTTTGCGCTTTGGAGATGTAGACAAACTAATAATAAAGGGTGACTCAAACGTGTGAATGAAATAAAACTCAACTCCGGGTATGTTTTTGAAGAGGTAACAGCATTGTAACTTGCCCTAAAACTCACAAGAGTCAGTTTTGTGTAATATAGGACCTTTGAAAGGGATTTTTTCACGTGTTTATTTCTGCGTGTCGGGTTGTCGGGTGACTTCAGTACTGGAAAGCACTATAGTCATGCCTGAGTGTCTGTGCTTGGAGGCTCGCACTCTCATATACCATAATTACTCTAATGACTTATTTATAGACAGCTGTGGAATTAGCCGCCCCATAGCCAGGCCGCCTCACCGCTGATTAAACCACTTGCCAATCAGTTATTTATGGCTTCCTGGAGACTAGCCGCTTGTCCTCTTTTGTATCCAGCGCCATGGCAACACAACAGGAAGCAGGAAGCCCGTGGAGAGGAAGTGAAACCAATGATAAAGCCAGTGTCTTTATGTGTTACATTTGCACGGCGCGCTCGGATCAGAAACATTTTTATAAGCGGCCCTCTGTGAACTGCGCTATCCAATAAAAGGTGTTTATGTTGTGGTTAAGTGCTGGGGAATAAAGCGCAAGAATAGAAATCATTAAAGATAGCTGGCGAGGTTTGAGAAAAGTGAAAACGATTTGCATTTTATACAGTCGGAGGTTGGAGCTATAGGATTTATTTTTTATATTATTACACAAACATTACCCACATGTGTGCCCTCAGATGTAAAGTACTATTTTAGAGATAACTGTTATGGATTTACTCATTTAAATTAAAATACACATGAAAGTTATTCTCCATTTGATTATCTAATCTGAAAGCAGAATGGTAAATGGTCACATTTTTATATAGCGCTTTTCCAGGTGCGTAGACACTGAGGGAGAGGTGGGTTAAGTGTCTTGCCCAAGGACACAACAACAGTATTTATTATTAATGGATCTGACCCCTCTACCAATCTACCAACCGCCAACCTTCGGATTAGTGGGCAAACGCTCTACCAACAAAACACAACTCCAGGTATGTTTTTGATGAGGAAACAACATTAGAACAGATCAGAAAACAGCCTAATATGGGCCCTTTAAAGTATGTTTTACTATTTGCAGAGGAATGCTGTACTTTTTTTAGCATTCCTTTAGAGACAATGCAAACTTCTAATGGCCAAAACACAATGGAACAAAGCTACTACTACCATCTCCTTAGGGCATTATAAAAACCTTAAGATCAGACAGAAGGAGAAGCGATTTCCATATGAAAGGCTAAGAGGAGATGAACATTCACAGAGGCACATTTGAAATTCTGCTAAATGAATGGAAATAGGTGGAGAAGCATAGGAAAAACAGATAGCATTTACTACGGACTGGTCCTGGTCCAGACGAAGAAACACCACAAAATATGTGGCGTATGGTAACAGAGCAGGCAAAATCTAATCTCTCTTTTACTACCAGTGGTGAAAAGAAACTGAACATTTTTACTCAAGTAAGTACTGTTACATGGCTAAAAGCAGTTACAAGTATATTGCTGCCATTTGTCCTACAGTTTAAAGCACTAGTGAGTTACGTTTTAAAGTCATTTTAGTAGCACTTTAGATCAGCCTTTTCTATAAAAACTTAAAA
>JACM01008102.1:0-11684 GCA_000787095.1 Periophthalmodon schlosseri
TATTTTCTGTTTTTATATTTGTTTTTACAGAAACCTGCTCAATTTAGCACAAAATGCGCGTGTACATTTACACGGCCGTATGACTTAATCCTGCTCCTGTCTGTACCTCACCACGGCCTGCAGGAGGCGCTCCTGTCTGCACATGCGCACACGCCTGCTCCTCTGACGTATTTGCGCATGCTCCGTGCATGTAAACACAGGCGCGTGCTCCTGTCTCTGATCAGAAGTTCATTATTGATCATTTAAGGATTATTAAAAAAACATAATGACTCACGTGATCGATGAGTGACGTCACGAGAATGCAGCACGTGCGGGGGAGACTGGAGGAGTGTGCACGCGAGGCACACGGTGAGGACACGAGGAAAGGAGGCAAGGAGGAAAGAGACAGTGCTCAGGAACTGAAATAACATTATTCATAATAATAATAATAATAATAATAATGAGGTTTATGAGCGCGTGTTTGTTGTTCATGATGCTGCTGCTCATGAGCTCATCCTCAAATTGCTCTAAACGCTCTAAAAGAAGAACAGAAGTGTTTCAGTTTAGTTAAAGCTCCTGCATGTAGCTTTAATCTATATTCTAATGTTGTTCCCTCAGAAACACCTGGAGTGTGTTTCATTTGAACCTGGCTCCATGAAAAAGAGAAAAAAGAAATAAATAAAATTCACACATGTTTGAGTTACACTTTATTATTAGTCTGTCTAAATCTCCAAAGCTCAAAATGCTCTGGGCCACCTCGTGATGTCATGAAGTGGTAATTTGCAAATCTGTCTTCTCTCTCTCCTCTCTCTGCTTGGCCCTGTCTCCTGTCTCCTCTCTGATTGGCCCTGTGTCCTTTCTCCTCTCTCTGCTTGGTCCTGTCTCCTCTCTCCTCTCTCTGATTGGCCCTGTCACCCTTCTCCTCTCTGCTTGGCCCTGTCTCCTCTCTCCTTCTCTGATTGGTCCTCTCTCCTCTCTCCTCTCTCTGATTGGTCCTGTCTCTTCTCTCTGATTGGTCCTGTCTCCTCTCTCTGATTGGTCCTCTCTCCTCTCTCTGATTGGCCCTGTCACCCTTCTCCTCTCTGCTTGGCCCTGTCTCCTTTCTCCTCTCTCTGATTGGTCCTGTCTCCTCTCTCTGATTGGTCCTCTCCTCTCTGATTAACCCTGTCTCCTCTCTCTGATTGGTCCTGTCTCCTCTCTCTTCTCTCTGATTGGTCGTTTCTCCTTTCTCTGGTCCTCTCTCCTCTCTCTGATTGGCCTTGTCTCTTCTCTCCTCTCTCTGATTGGCCCTATCTCCTCTCTCTGATTGGTCCTGTCTCCTCTCTCCGATTGGCCCTGTCTCCTCTCTCCTCTCTCTGATTGGCCCTGTCTCTCCTCTCTCTTATTGGCCCTGTCTCCTTTCTCTGATTGGCCTTGTCTCCTCTCTCTGATTGGCCCTGTCTCCTGTCTCCTCTCTCTGATTGGCCTTGTCTCCTCTCTCTGATTGGCCCTGTCTCCTGTCTCCTCTCTCTGATTGGCCTTGTCTCCTCTCTCTGATTGGCCCTGTCTCCTGTCTCCTCTCTCTGATTGGCCCTGTCTCCTGTCCCCTCTCCTCTTTCTAATTGGTCCTCAGAGCTGTACCTGCATGAGTGTGTTCCATACCTGGACGGTGCTCCTGACCCTCTGGACTTCTACAGATCCTGGATCAGTCCAAACAGACCCTGTGTGATCCGGAACTGCCTCGAGCACTGGAGTGCCCCCCGGCTGTGGACCTACGACTACCTTAGGTCAGATTCACCTACAGCGGGGCACTCACCTACAGCGGGGCACTCACCTACAGCGGGGCGCTCACTTACAGCGGGGCACTGACCTATAGTGGGGCGCTCAGTTACAGACAAAGGTACAAAGAAGTAGACTGAGTGAGTGTGTCGTCACCCACAGCGTTCGGCTCCAAATGAAGCTCATTGAGGCTAGCAGTTATAGCGGCTAATCTGGAGCACAGTTCCATATTTGGAATTCCAACTGTGAGTATCGTAGCAACCAAAGAGCCGGAGCAAGGCTGCTACTGTTTCGCCCGCACCGCTGGTTTAGCAGGGAGCGGGCACTTAGCAACACTGTCAATCAAACCTGTTGCTAATGCTCGCGGGACCGGCCTTGGGGAAAGAAGACGCCTGATTGGTTTGTTCAGATTTTGATTTCGGGACACAATATTGAAATAAAAACCCCAGGATCATGTAGAGCAGGTTAATACAAACATTTTAAGACCAAAGTGACGAGTCTGACAGCAGCAGTTACAGAGAGAGGGGCCACAGTTTTTACGCAGAAAGTGAATTGGAGCCAGAGTCGAAGGAGCTGAAGCGCATCCAGCCTCACTTCCTGTTTGGAATGCGGTAGCTAGCAGATTAGCTATGTCCATTTATATTTACAGTTTATGGACACGACAACAGATTTTGAAGCGCGATATATTGTTGAGGAAATTATAGACGATCATATTGAAACTTATTTATGACACAATAACCCTGGTAAGTGGAATCATCCCCAAAATGAAACTTATGAATGTACATCATTAAAAAACATGAGCTGAAACACTAGTGTTGAGTTTATGTCTGAAATGAGTAATTTATTCAACCCTCAAATCTCATTGTAAGACAAAAAAATAATAAAAAGTGGCTTATCTGTAGTATTATATCTTTGTTCCAGGCAGAAGGTGGGGCAGAAGCAGATCTCAGTGGCAGTCACTCCAAACGGTTTGGCGGACGCTGTGAACGGCGACCGCTTCGTGATGCCGGAGGAGCGGAGCATGAAGCTGAGCGAAGTCTTGGACATCATGGAGGGGAAGGTCAGAGGGTCTCCACGTGTTTGTACAGATCAGGCCTGATGTGTCCACACTGTGACACTGTGGTCTCTCTGATCCACTGCAGTTCAAACCTGGAGCTCCTGAACAATATGATTCAAACCTATTGATGAAATAATAACAGATATTTACAGATGTTTACAGATATTTACAGGTGTCTCCGCTCTCTGATTGGCTCTGTCCCTCAGGTGTTTTCTGATTGGTTGTTGTGTTCACCACAGCTCTATGATTGGCTCTGTCCCTCAGGTGTTTTCTGATTGGTTGTTGTGTTCAGCACTGCTCTCTGATTGGCTCTGTCCCTCAGGTGTGTAAGCCCGGAGGCTCAGGTGTGTTCTATGTTCAGAAACAGTGTTCAAACCTCCTGGAGGAGCTGCCAGAGCTTACCTCAGACCTGGAGCCCCATGTGGCCTGGATGAGCACTGCACTCGGTACGTACTGGGCACGCTCAGGTTCGCTGACCCAGTCTTGGCAGAACTGCGTTGGGGGAAAAAATGACGCCACTGGGCATGCTCAGATGTAATGGTATGGTCGTGGGCGGGACTCCTTCTCCTCCAATCACACGCTTCGTTCTGTGTTTCAGGGAAGATGCCTGATGCTGTGAACTTTTGGCTCGGAGAAGAGAGTGCAGTGACCTCCAGTATGAGACGCACGCACATACACACACACACGCACATACACATACACATACACACACACACACGCACATACATATACACACACACGCACATACATATACACACACGCACATACATATACACACACACACACACATACATGCAGACACACACAGACATACACTTACACACACACCCACATACACACACAGGCACGCATGCACACACCTCTTTGTCTGTTCCCTCCCTCACCTGTCTACTTCCTCACCTGTCTACTTCCTCACCTGTCTACTTCCTCACCTGTCTACCTCCTCACCTGTCTACCTCCTCACCTGTCTACTTCCTCACCTGTACCTCCTCCCCTGGGTCCTCACCTGTCTACCTCCTCACCTCTCTACCTCCTCATCTGTCTACATCCTCACCTGTCTAAGGCTTGACTCTGTCTGTATTCCCAGTGCACAAAGATCACTATGAGAACTTGTACTGTGTGATTTCTGGAGAGAAGCACTTCCTGCTGCTGCCCCCGACGGACCGGCCCTTCATCCCCTACGGTAACCACAGCAACTGCATCAACCTCATCGCACTGTAACCACAGCAACCGCATCAACCTCATCACATTGTAACCACAGCAACCGCATCACACTGTAACCACAGCAACCACATCAACCACATGACACTGTAACCACAGCAACCACATCACACTGTAACCACAGCAACCACATCAACTTCATCACACTGTAACCACATGACACTGTAACCGCAGCAAACACATCACACTGTAACCACAGCAATCACATCAACCTCATCACACGGTAACCACAGCAACCACATCACACTGTAACCACAGCAACCACATCAACCTCCTGACACTGTAACCACAGCAACCACATCACACTGTAATCACAGCAACCACATCAACCTCATCACCCAGTAACCACATCAACCACGTCACACTGTAACCACATCAACCACATCACACTGTAACCACAGCAACCACATCACACTGTAACCACAGCAACCACATCAACCTCATCACATGGTAACCACAGCAACCACATCACACTGCAACCACAGCAGCCTCATCACAGTGTAACCACAGCAAACCACAGCAACCTCATCACAGTGTAACCAGAGCAACCGCATCAATCTCATCGCACTGTAACCACAGCAACCCCATCAACGTCATCACACTGTAACCGCAGCAAACACATCACACTGTAACCACAGCAACCACATCAACCACATCACACTGTAACCACAGCAACTGCATCAATCTCATCACACTGTAACCACATTAAACTGTAACCACAGCAACCACAGCAACCTCATCACACTGTAACCACAGCAACCACATCAACCACATCACACTGTAACCACAGCAACTGCATCAATCTCATCACACTGTAACCACATTAAACTGTAACCACAGCAACCACAGCAACCTCATCACACTGTAACCACAGCAACCACATCAACCACATCACACTGTAACCACAGCAACTGCATCAATCTCATCACACTGTAACCACATTAAACTGTAACCACAGCAACCACAGCAACCTCATCACACTGTAACCACAGCAACCACATCAACCACATCACACTGTAACCACAGCAACTGCATCAATCTCATCACACTGTAACCACATTAAACTGTAACCACAGCAACCACAGCAACCTCATCACACTGTAACCACAGCAACCACATCAACCACATCACACTGTAACCACAGTAACCACATCACACAATAATCAGATAAGTAAAAGTTGTTTACATTTTCTGTTTTGGTTCTCAAGATGTTGGGTTGCCAGATCCTACAGCTATCCTGTGAAAAACCCAAAAGTGTGTGATGTGTCTACAGACTGTGTAAAGATGTGTTCTGAGGGAGTGTGACGTCACCACAGCGTTCAGCTCCAAATAAAGCTTCTGGAGGCTAGCAGTTGTAGCGGCTAATCTAGAACCTAGTTCCATACTTGGAAATCTGACCGCAATTATCATAGCAACCAAAGAGCCAATCAAGAGTGTAGCTGTTGAAGGTACACGCCCACTCCCGCCCACACCACTTTTTAAGACCAAAATGACGAGTCTGACAGCAGCAGTTACAGAGAGAGGGTCCACAGTTTTTCCATGTAAAGTGAATTGGAGCCAGAATCGATGGAGCCAAATTGCGGCCATGCTTACTCCCTGTTTGGAGCACAGCAGCTAGCAGGTTAGCTATGTCCATTTATATATAAAGTCTATGCTAGCGTGTTAGCTATGTCCATTTATATATACAGTCTACGCTAGCGTGTTAGCTAGGTCCATTTATATATACAGTCTATGGATGTGTCCCAGGGTCAGAAGGGATCGTAGTAAGGGTTAGAAGCCAGTAGAAGGCATCAAATCATCATTATGCCCCTGCCTGCCTTGTGTGTTTGTCTCCATCTCTCTCCACCTCTCTCTCTCAGGACCAGCCCGCTGTGTGTTTGTTTGTCAGGTCTTAGCCCGCCGTGTGTTTGTGTTTGTTAGGTCTGTTCTAGCCCGCCGTGTGTTTGTGTTTGTTAGGTCTGTTCCAGCTGTGTGTTTGTTTGTTTGTTTGTGAGCCGTGTGTGTTTGTTTGTCAGGTCTGTTCAAACCCGCCGTGTGTTTGTGTTTGTCAGGTCTGTTCCAGCCCGCCGTGTACCACCAGCGTGAGGACGGACAGTTTGAGATCATCGACCAAGAAGGACACGAGAAGGTCAGGAACATGTGTTTACATCTAAATCTACCCCAAACTCTCCACACACCTCAAGAATCAGGAACCTGTCCTAAATCAAATCATCCAGACGGTCAGAGGTTTGATCCCTGCTGCCAGCAATGGACATGGTTTCCTTGAGCAAGACACTTCACCTTCATTGTATGTGTTAGTGTGATTGGTGGTCAGAGAGATTGGGGTCAGATGTGGCTACCAATCTCTCTGTCTGTCTCTCTCTCCTCCCATCTCTCTCCACCTCCCTCTCTATGCTTCCTCTAACCCCTCTCCTCTCATCTCTCTCTCTCTCTACACCTCCTCTGACCCCTCCTCTCTTCTCTCCATCTTGCTCGCTCTACACCTCCTCTGACCCCTCCTCTCTTCTCTCCACCTCCCTCTCTCCCTCTACACCTCCTCTGACCCCTCCTCTCTCCCTCTCTCTCTCTACACCTCCTGACCCCCTCCTCTCTCCTTCTCTCTGCACCTCCTCTGACCCCTCCTCTCTTCTCTCCACCTCCCTCTCTCCCTCTACACCTTCCTCTGTCCCCCCTCTCTCCCTCTCTCTCTCTACACCTCCTGACCCCCTCCTCTCTCCTTCTCTCTGCACCTCCTCTGACCCCTCCTCTCTTCTCTCCCTCTCTGACCCCTTCTTTAACCCCTCCTTTTTTCTCTCCACCTCCCTCTCTCCCTCTCTCTCTACACCTCCTCTGACCCCTCCTCTGACCTTTCCTCTCTTCTCTCAGGTTCTGTGGATCAGTGTGGACCCTCTGACCCCTCCTCTCTTCTCTCGCCACACCTCCTCTGACCCGCCTCTCTTCTCTCAGGTTCCAAGGATCCCAGTGGACCCTCTGACCCCTCCTCTGACCCCTCCTCTCTTCTCTCCATCTCTCTCTCTACACCTCCTCTGACCCCTCCTCTCTTCTCTCCATCTCCCTCTCTTCCTCTACACCTCCTCTGACCCCTCCTCTCCATCTCCCTCTACACCTCCTCTGACCCCTCCTCTCTTCTCTCCCTCTCTCTCTCTGACCCCTCCTCTCTTCTCTCCACCTCCCTCTCTCCCTCCGTTCTCTGAGCCCTCCTCTCTCTCTCTACACCTCCTCTGACCCCTCCTCTCTTCTCTCCCTACATCTTCTCTCTGAGCCTCCTCTCTCTCTCTACACCTCCTCTGACCCCTCCTCTCTTCTCTCCCTACATCTTCTTTGACCCCTCCTTTCTTCTCTCTTTCTACACCTTCTCTGACACCTCTCTTCTCTCTCTACACCTCCTCTGACGCCTCCTCTCTTCTCTCTCTACACCTCCTCTCACCCCTCCTCTCTTCTCTCCATTTCCCTCTCTCCCTCTGACCCCTCCTTTGACCCTCTCTTCCAGGTTCCGTGGATCTCTGTGGACCCTCTTACCCTCCTCTGACCCCTCCTCTGATCCTCCTCTGATCCTCCTCTGATCCTCCTCTGATCCTCCTCTCTTCTCTCAGGTTCCGTGGATCCCTGTGGACCCTCTGGCCCCGGACTTGACCCGGTTCCCTGAGTTCGGGTCAGTGAGTCCGCTGCAGGTGACCGTTGGAGCTGGGGAGATGCTGTACCTGCCGTCGCTCTGGTTCCACCATGTGAGACAGAGCCACGGCACCATCGCAGGTGAGGCACGGGACTGCGCCTGTGTGCGGTGGAGATGGAGGTGTTTATGAGCTCACCGTTTGACCTAACCACAGAGGCTCAGTTGGTAGAGTGTTCCTCCTCTGATCTGAAGGTTGGCGGTTCAAATCCCGCTCTCGACATAAACATCATTGGTTGAGCGGTCAGATCCACTGTCCCACAGGTTGGCAGTGCGATTCCAGCTCCCACAGATGAATGCTGTTGTTGTGTTCTTGGGCAAGACACTTAACCCACCTTGCCCCCAGTGTCCCTGTACACTGGTGTATGAATGTGGGTGTGAATGGGTGTGAATGGGTGAGTGGTTGAGTGGTTCCTTGATGTAAAATGTTGAAGGTGGAAAAATGCTTTATAAAAATGTAACCATTTACCATTTAAAAAGTGCCATAGCGTCTGGTGACTGTGGAGGACGATGTCATGAAGGGCAACCATAGTCTGTATATATATAAATGGACATAGCTAACCTGCTAGCCGCCGCATTGCAAACAGGACGTGATCATGGGCACACTTTCGGCTCCATCGACTCCATCGACCAATTCACTTTGTCTAAAAACTGTGGCTCCTCTCTCTGTAACTGCTGCTGTCAGACTCGTCATTTTGGTCTTAAATGGTCGTATTAACCCGCTCTACATGATCCTGGGGTATTTTATTTACCATTATGTCCGTAAATCAAGATATGAACATTAATAAAAGACAAATCAGCTGCTAACGTTAGCAACAGGTTTGATTGACAGCGTTGTTAAGTACCCGCTCCCTACTAAACCAACGGTGCGGGCGGGAAGCGGTGTTACCTTCCACAGCCTCGCTCCAGATTGGCTCTTTGGTTGCTATGATACTCGCGGTCAGAATTTCAAATATGAAAATGGGGTCCAGATTAGCCGCTATAACTGCTAGCCTCGATGAGCTTCATTTGTGGGTGACGTCACACTCCCTCAGTCACTTCTTTATACAGTCTGTGAGGGCAACGTTTATTATTTTACCATTAAACTAAACGTGTGTTGGATTCCTCCAACGTCGTTGCTCCTCAGAGCTCTGACTGTGGTGCTGCTAATGCTTGCTGACCTTTGCCCTTTGCTCCTCCTCCAGTGAACTTCTGGTATGACATGGAGTACGATCTCAGATACAACTACTACCAGCTGATCGACCAGCTCAGTGATATCACGCTGACGTCATTGTGACATCACCACCTCCATATAAGGGTGTTCGCCGCGTCCTCTGTAAATGTGTGAACAATAAAAGATTTTTATCAAACTGAAAAAACCCTGTTTTTTAGTGTCAGAATTGTCCTGGTTTAAACCTGATGCTGTTCTAGATTAAACCGATTAGATTAGATTAGACCGATTTTGCAAACTGGACTTAACCATGTTCTAGTCATTTCTTCTCATTGAGCCTCTGAAGTTGTATTTGGAGTGATTCATGTTTGAGTAATCTTTAATCTCTTATTTTCAAGACATTCAAGCCATTTTGTTAGTTCAACAAAATGGTGTCTTGACCCATTTTCACCTCCACCGGTACACGCCCGCTGTGACATACACGCCCACTGCGACCTACACACCCACTGTGACGTACACGCCCACTGTGACGTACGCACTTCCTTCTCCAGTTTTATTTTCTTAATCCGGAGATACTATAGGATTCGGCAGCATCGCATAGTCATTTTGGTACAAATGAAAAAAATGGGCTGCTCACTAGTGTGATGTGGTGCTATCCATAGGGGGCGCTGACATTAAGTCGTTTTAGATGAATATTGTGATTTAAAATGTGTAAATTATAACATAATGAAAATCACCAAAAGCATAAATTCATTTTAAAAACATTTTATTAGTTCAACATTGACCTGTGAGTTAGAAACAGTTTGACCCAAATCTCGCTAAAAGTGTTTAATTCTTTTTAGTTAAAAACATTAAAAAATAAACGTCATGTGACTCGAATCGACCAATAATAAATACGCCCAGTTCATTCACAAAATATGTATGTCAGACAAAAGTGTCAGTCACAGATTCGACCAATCAGAACACAGGACTGTTTTTAAATCTGTACAGGGACCAATCAGAGCCCAGGGGCGTCTGGAGTGGACCAATCAGAGCCCAGGGGCGTCTGGAGTG
Organism: Periophthalmodon schlosseri; assembly: GCA_000787095.1. NCBI lineage: Eukaryota > Metazoa > Chordata > Actinopteri > Gobiiformes > Gobiidae > Periophthalmodon > Periophthalmodon schlosseri. The sequence goes on from JACM01008102.1 coordinate 9,889, forward strand.
GACCAATCAGAGTGCAGAAGTGTAAACGGGAGGGTTAGGTTTGTGGAAGACCTCGGCTCTGTGCGCTTTGGGGAATGTGTCTGAGGAAAAATTCAAGTTTCACAAAGAGAATATAGTTTAAAAAGGTCCAAAGCATTGATTTAAGAAGAGGAGTCATCTCTGCTCAAAATGTAAACGTTCAAATGTAAAAATAAAGGTCCAAAACGTGCATCAGAGACAGTGTTCCACATTATGACCATGGTTTTGCTGGTTTGAGCTAAACTGTGGCTGTCCTCGTCCTTATTTTGTCCGTTAGCTCGTCATTGGCACATTTAGTTTAGCACCGTTCACAAAATGGCCGACTCACAATGGAGTTACAAAATGTCCGCTGCTGTGAGCTACTTCTTCTCGCTCAGACTCAGAGACGGCAAATGTTTTACTGTGAATGTGAAGCACTTTTGGATCAGGTAGGTTCAGTCCTGGTTTAGTCCTGGTTTAGTCCTGGTTTAGACCTGGTTTAGACCTGGTTCAGTCCTGGTTCAGTCCTGGTTCAGTCCTGGTTTAGACCTAGTGTTTATAGGGCTCTCAAGCACTTTTTCAGCAGCAGCAGTACTACTACTAGTAGTACTAGTAGTAGTAATAGTAGTACCTGTCTTATGTATTTGGTACTCTGTGTGTAAACCTTAGTACTTTTGTCCTGCACTTGGTGGTAGAGGTGTGTAGTAGTAGCAGTAGTTCTTGTAGTAAAAGTATCTTGTGCATTTGTCGGTATGGGGAGCATGAGCAGCATCCTGTATAATAATAGTAGTAGTAGCAGTATCAGTAGTGGCAGCCAATGGTTGCAGTACTCTCAGTAATAGTAGGAGTAGTAGTTATAGTTGCAGTACTCGCAGCGGTAGTACATCATATATTTGGCGGTACAGGATGAGTAGGAGTTTGCAATAGTGTAGTAGTAGTAGTAGTAGTACTACGTTTAGTGATAGTACTCACAGTTGTAGTAGTAGTAGCAGTAATAGTAATAGTCGCAGTAGTAGTATTAGTACATCATATATTTGACGGCATGGGGTGAGTAGGACTCTGCAGCATCCTGTATAGTAGTAGTAGTAGTAGTAGTAGTAGTAGTAGTAGTAGTAGTAGTAGTAGTAGTAGTAGTAGTAGTAGCAGCATTAGTACATCATATATTTGGCGGTACAGGATGTGTAGGACTCTGCAGCCTCTTGTATAGTAGTCGTAGCAGTAGTAGTAGTAGTAGCAGTAATAGTCGTAGAACTTAGTAGTATTAGTACATCATATATCTGGCGGTACAGGATGCGTAGGACTCTGCAGTCTTCGCGTCACTGCTTGCACCAGCAGCAGCGAGTATTCTTCTAAAATGGCCGCCGTTCTTCCCCCCTCCACGTTGGCCCCGCCCTCTTCTCCCATGAGGCCGAGTGGCAGCCCATCCAGCTCCACCCTCAGGCCCTGGAAGCACTCTGATAGGACAGAGATCATGTGACTCCGCTCAGGGGCGGGGCCTTCAGCTGACGCCACGCTCAGCTGAAACAGAAGAGGGACTTTAGTTTGAAATCCAGCTCCAGGTAAACAGCAGACTTTTATTCTGAAAGGACATGGACAAACTACAGGTGTGTGACAGGTGTGCGACAGGTGTGCGACAGGTGTGCGACAGGTGTGCGACAGGTGTGCAACAGGTGTGTGACAGGTCCATGACAGGTGCATTACCTTCCTGTACAGGTGAGTGGCTCGGCTGAAACAGCTCTGCAGCTCATTGGTCAGAGCTTCACACGCCTCCACGCTCAGCTCACCCTCCTCACCTGAGA
>JACM01030308.1:0-14044 GCA_000787095.1 Periophthalmodon schlosseri
CCACTGGGGAGGCCACACATAATGTGATAATTAAGCCAGCTGGGACCTTCTTGCTGTGATGTGTGAGTGCCAACCACTATGCCACCCATGTCCTTGGTTAGGTGTAGATAAATCTGCACACAACAATATATTCAATTGAAATTTTCTCCCAAGCTTGGATCCCCAGAAGCAAATTATAATGATATCTCTTGGCTTTCAAATGTATTTGCAAAATTCTGCCAGTGAAGACCCAACACAATCCCAGTATCGATGCACTTCTAGCTGTCATTTGTTTGGCAAACCACTTGCTATCTGAATGGCTAATACAGAGCGTGCAGAACTGACACGATGACAAGTGAACTGTTGGCCTTATAAATCCTAATCAATGAGCAATTTTCGGACAAGACACCAAACTCAATTTGTGTAGAGCAGAATTTGAATAATTCAACAGCAGTGGAGCTGAATGAGTGAAAATGTAGCCCATTAATTTCACAACTTCAAGTATAAATTGCGGGAAAAGGGACGGCTATGCACTGCTATGTGTGCATAAATATAATGGATAAAACATGATAGAACATTGTCCACAGAATGATAGAAACTATTTTAAATCTAGATTTCTTACCCAAATGAGAGACTGTACAATACAAGTTTTTCCTAGCTGGTGTAGTCCAAACAAATCCCTCATGAACAATTACCTCTGGAGATGTTCATTTGTCATTTGTCTTTTATCGCCACACTGACAATTCTATAAATATCTTTTTTCCTATTACCTATTTTCCTTGCATAAGAATTAAGGTAGAAAACTGTCCATTTATTCAACCTTTCCAAAATAACATCAGTCAGAAACTGGACATTTAGCACTTCTATTGGACCTTGAACCTAACTAACCTACCTAAGTGCTACATCTTTGTAATTCTACCAGAATAGAGATGTCAGGACCGTGTACCCGTGTGTGTCCGTGACATGCACGCAGGAGAAATGGGCTACTAATATAATCATTATTCTGATCCTGGAAGGACTAAGGACTACTATTTAACTCATATCAAAGACATGTATGTTTTATTATGAAAAATTTAGCTCATGTAGTATTAATCATTTACGAAAAAGAGAGTGCTCTCATTGGGCCTCTCTTTATAAATACAGATTAATAAAATAAATTTAAATATACAATCTGAATGTTTTGAGGTTTTTTTGTCAATAATCGTGAATAACAAACAGATGGCGCCACCAGGCCATGTTGCACGTCGGATCTGTGGAGAGGCAATACCCTCCACAGTAACAATGCATATTTTTAAGCTACTTTTTTGTTAGAATTGTTAGAAGCAATGTAATTAAATAAATGCAAGATAGATACCTTAATACCAGAAAAAAAGTTACATAATTCACCGTTAAAGTAGCAAAGTGTATGGCTGGTTAGAGTGCTGGAGTTAGAGCCATCGGTTTTGACAGAAATTATTTTGGGAAAGTTGCAAAAAAAAAAAACAAAACTACTTTCCTGCCCTGTGGGTGGAATAATGTTGAACGAGTTGACAGTTTTGTACTTTAATTCTTATGCAATAAAAATCTGACTTTTAAATATACAGAATTGTTAATAGAATGCTTATAATACTACTACTACTACTACTAATAATAATAATAATAATAATAAGAATAAGAATAATAATAATAATAAGAAGAATGCATCTGACTTATATAGATATTTTTTGGACACTCAAAGACGCTACAAACAATAAGAAAACCATAGAAAAACAGCGATGGAAATCATGGGGGGAAAGCCAGACTGAACAGGTGAGTTTTTAGTCGTGATTTGAAGTGCTGCAGTGAGTCCGAGTTCCTGATGGGTTGTGGGAGTTAGTTCCAGAGGGTGGGGGCAATGGCAGTAAAGGCTCAGTCCCCCAAGGTTCGGTGCTTTGTCCTGATGAGGGGAGCGAGGAGGTTGCAGTCGGCTGACCTGAGATGGCGGGTGAGACGGTGCTGATGGAGGAGATCGGGGAGGTAGGGAGGGGCCAGGTTATGGAGGGACGTGTGGGTGATGAGGAGGACCTTGTATTGGATGCGGTACTGTACGGGGAGCCATGGAGCTGTTTGAGGACAGGGGTGACGTGGTTATAGAAAAAGTTTGAACAATGCAGAAAAGTCTAAAAAGCAGGTTGTTTAAATGCCAATCAAATCACTGATAATTTGTGCAGTAGCAGCTGTTATAGCAACAGTGCGATGAGAATAAACAAGCTGCAGATATTAGGAGCAGATGGAGGAAGTGGCTTATCACTTTTACCCGTGAGGATGTCAAACAATACAAGATTTCAGACATAACAGCGATTTTTAAATTCATCATTTTGTGTTATGTTTGTTCCTCGTTGTTTCTCAAGTTTCACGGCTTCTTTATGATTATATTTGCACTGGAAAAAAAAAAAAAGTTTGAAGGTATAGTCAAAACAACAGTTACTACTTTACTACTGAGTGGAGGAAAGAGTACTAAAAAAATGACCTCAAGCAAAAGTACAGTTACTAAAAGTACTGCTTTCAAAACTGTACTTAAGTAAAAGTATTACGCACACATGACACTGTATGTATTAGTTACTTTGCACCCTTCCTCTTCAACTACATGACAAAGTACTGCTTAGCCATGTAGTTGTACTTAACTACTACTACTCTACTTATAATACATCTACTCTACTGCCACTACTATCACTACTACTCCTGAGTGGAGGAAAGAGTACTGAAAATATGTACTCTAGTAAAAGTATGGTTACGTAGCTGAAAGTACAAGTTCTGTTTTTAAGATTGTACTGAGGTAATAGTATAAAGTACGCATGACGCAGTATGTATTAGTTAACGGTACTTTCTCCGCTGCCTCTACAACTACATGGCTAAGTAATGGTTCCAAAATTGTACTTAACTACTACGACTCTACTTTACACCCATGTCACTGCAACTATTACTACTAGTACTACTGCCACTACTACCACTACTCCTACTGAGTGGAGGAAAGAGTACTGAAAATATGTACTCAAGTAAAAGTACAGTTACATGGTTAAAGGTACTGCTTTCAAAATGTAACTTAACTACTACTACTCTACTTTCCACCCCTGCTGCTACTACTCCTACTACTACAACTACTACGATTACTACTGTAGTCTACTATATTCCTTCTTTATATACCACATGTGTATTTTCTATCTCAAAACTTCTCTCACAAGTTACTACAAAATGTCCCTCGGATGCCCTGATATATCATCAGGGCAAAATGTGCTCAGATGACCACTGCACAGTGCCAGCGGTACCAGACAAATCACCCATGACACCTCCGTCCACCCCCTCTGCGCTCTGCAACACCCCGCCAACCCGCACCTCTCCTGGGTCTGTCACGGCGCTAACTGTTCCCCCAGAGGACCAGCCGCCTGTGACACAATTTAGCCCGGCTCGCTAGTCTGGCCATCCATCCTTGTACTTTAATATACGGAACAGTTCTGCTGGGCTTTCAACTGGAGCTGCCCTGAGTGCAATTTGATAAAAGAGCAGGTAGACAAGATTAGGCAGTTTTTTGGAGAATAACGTGCAATAACGTGCAAAAACATCCAGCCAATCAGGGAAGCAATTGGCTCTGTGCACAACAGTAGCCGGCTAGTTCCAATCAGAGGGGCAGTCGGCTCGGCCATTCCCGGCGTAATGTGTGTGAGGTTTTTGACAAGTCGCACTAAAATCAATAAATCCTGACAGATCAGGCAGTGGACAGGGAGCTGCGGTGGATGTCGCATGTGAGGAAAGCTTCACCGGAGGACTGCTTTCAGAATGGGCTAATGCTAATGCTAATTTCGGAGCCTAATAAATATATAAACAACGTCACTGACTGAAATCGTCCACACCTAAAAATAATTGGGTCATCCTTACAACAAATTTAATTTTATTGTTATGTTACATTTAACGTTTTAACAGAAGTTAGCATTAGCACTGACACACAAAGACCTTTCTAAAAGCGGAAGTCTCGTAGGGATCACATTACGTCAAAAATGGTCAGACCCTCTAATTGGAACTAGCTGACTACCGCTGTGCACAGAGCCAATTTGTGTGGATTTGTTTTGAATCAGCAGGTCCATATTGGTCCATATAATTCTACCAAATAGATGTTGCTGTAGCCTGTAGAGAAATCAGTGTATGTTTGTTTTGAAAAATTAGATTGGACATTCATTATGTAGGTCTATAGTTTCAAATGGTACACCAGCTGCTGAAAGCGGATGTTGTTTTACTAGCAATTGTACTGTTAATTGTCTTTTATGGGTTGGAGTTATTGGTTGTTAGACTATTCGGCAGAGGTGGGGTAATCAGAATTTTTTGCATCTCCATGTAAAAAATGAAATAAGTTTAAATGTGTTAAATTTGCCCTCTTTCTAGAAGGTAGAGAAGTCAATAAAGGTCATTGTGCCGCTTAGCAAGATGCGTTACCAACATTGACCATCTGCAATCAATGTAATTTAGCTGGTTCTCTTCTTTATTGATCTAATTGTTGCTGGTTGTTCAAATGGTATCTGGCTTCTGGTTGGTTGAGGTGACTTCGTGTGTCTGCTCTGTCTAATGCTTGTCTCCATGGAGATGTTATTGCTTTACTTAGAATGTCAACAACATTAGACATATGACTTTTCCTGTCGTATTAGCTGCTTGTCTCCATGGAGATAGATGTTTAATACCATACAGAACATTCACAACAAAACAATAACATCTCCATGGAGACAAGCAGATGACAGACCTTCCATCAGAAAATGCAACCTTTGCCCCTTTAATCATTTTCAGGGCGAAGGGAATAAAACATTTCCAACAACTTGTGAAAATTGTGTTGTAAGACAAAATGTGATTTATTCTTGAAGCTTAAGCAGATGTGGACCATGGCTTTAACACCTGATTGCGTCACCTTTTAAGTATCACACATTTGATTAAAGAATACCTCCTTTCTACACATAGTGACTTTTTCTGCCACTCTGTAATGGTGAAGGAAGCAACTGCAGACCAGGTAGAGAGTTGAAAAAACAGCAGCCGCATGCGCGTGTTACATTACAAAGGAGCCTCCAGTACTTATACCCTCAGAAAGGTACTATCTATAGAAGACTGGCCCTAAAAGGATTTAAACTCATTTACATACTGTCCGTGCAAGGTCCTAAATGGGTACACCATTAACTGTTCACAGTAGGGTAGAATACGTCACTAAAAAGATGCTTGCATTCACTGAAAAGATGGATTACAAGGCCTCTTGTCAACCGAAAGATGAATACCCGTATCCTGTAACCGAAGCAGCAGATTCCAGAGTAGACATCTTAAAATGTGTCGCATTCTTACTGAGAAACAAGTTCACCTCAATGTTGTAACACACAGTATTCAACACAAGGTTTAATGTGTCGCTTCTTACTGAGAAACAAGTTCACCTCAATGTTGTAACACACAGTATTCAACACAAGGTTTAAGAGTAAAGAAATAAAACAAAAATCATGCTTTCACACCACTATTGGCTTATTACTTCTCTGGGTTATATAATACAGACATATTGTGGCTGTGGTATTGTCCGAAACACAATACCAACGTACCCACAAGCTATACAAAGCGAAAGAAGGCAGAGAAATTGGTTAAAGCCACAATAGAACAGCCTCACCTGGCTGACAGAGACTCCGGGATCACAATGGATTACTGCTGCATGGAAGCGGCTTATTCAAGGAAGGTGTCAGACATTGGCTGGGGTCAAAAAAGTTTCATTCTCAAGCTTGTTTAAATTGTGGTGTATCATTTTATATATGGGTTTTGTTAAAGGTGGTTAAAAGGTAACATTTCTGGTGTAGGGTTAGCCATAATACCTTTAATGACGCTGGGGCAATCTGTCAGGAGCAAGGGACCCATCTCTAGATCTTGAGCTAGGATTGATCAGGACAATCTACCTACTGAGAAACCAGAGAGCCCGAAGAAAATCCACCCAGACACGGGGAGAACATGCAAAAAAAGGGGAGACACAGGGAGAACATGCAAACTTCACACAGAAAAATAAAGACTTCACACAGAAAGGCCCAGGGAAGTTGAACCCAGAATCTTTTTGCTGCGAGGCAAGAGTTCTTGACACTCCACCGATGCAAGATAGATAAGTTAAATACCATACTGTGGAACAATGAAGCATAATAGAACTTGTCACTAATAAAATCTGATATGAAAATGTCATTATAGATAAAATAAATTACCCACAAAATATTATTTTGCCTTCCCAAACTCATTTTTAGCGAATCATACCTGAGCAATTTTCTAACTTTTTTTTCAGCATAACTAGAAGTAGAATAATAAGCCCGACCGAGAGAGCTGACAAAAATAATAGTCTTTCAATTATAGATCGTCCAGTATGTTTTTTCCATGGCCGATGCCGATAACAGTTGTTTAGAATCCAAAGATCGCCGATAAGGTCTGCCAGTATTTTTGTGTAGATTTTGATTATTTTCCTCAAATTCTGTAATTTACATTTACTATAAACTCACCCACAGCCCCCTTTTACTACAAATCTAGAGAATGCTGTGACGTTTTGTGCAGATTTTTGTTCACATTAAAGTGGGAAATAAAGCTTTGTGTGTATTTTTAAGGCAGCAGGTTGACCAAAACAAAATATCGGCCTGTGCTGGAGATTTAAGGCCTATAGCCGATGTGTTAAAAATGACAAATATCGGCCCGATATCCGCCAACTGATATATCTCTACTTTCAATCTGACAGACATAACTGCTTCTCAACTCCGGATTAAAATGTAAAAAGTGCATGAGTATTTTTGTCTCTCTAAATCGGAAAAGAAAATTAATAAATATAATTGCAATGCCCAGTTGACTTTATTTGGGACTAAGCTTGCAACTTTTAACAAGACATAACTTATTCTCTCTTTGGTCTCTTCAAAGTGAATATTTCGTCTGAAAAAAAGTTTTACAGAGAAAAACTGTTGTGATGTTTGGAGACAGAGTTTAAAGTGGTATTTCAGATGGAAACTTGACCCTTTAAATAAAAGAGAGAGTTCAGGTTGGGCTTACACTTGACTGACTCCACGCTGCATTAAAGCTGATCTGTCTCAAAGCACTCAGACCCACGGAGTTAGTGAAGGGAACGTTCATCACAGAACTTGTCAATTATTTATGAGCTTCGTCAACATCTCTTGCGATTTCCACACCCCACACTAAGAAGCAACAGTTTGTGCTCATTTAATTTGAAATTGCATATGAAAATAGACTATTGACAGAATGTAACTGAAGGCTGAGAGTAAAAAGTAAAGGCGGCAAGTACATTTTTGGGGCAACATTAAAGAGGAGGCGTTATGCAAATATCAACCTTTTTGGAGCGTGCTACCATATTATAACATTCCCTCATCAAAACACATGCCTGAAGAGGTTTTACGTCATTTACGCATGTTTGAGTAATCTAGTGATCTCACACCTCAGACCCTCCTTAGGGTTAGCAGTGACTCTGTCCAAGACTCAGCCCACAAGCCTACGTCACCCATGCTCCCAGAGCTCTGAAGGGGGAGTGACTTAGTGTGGAGAGCCTCAGAGCGTCTTATTAAACTTATTAAACATGTTAATACGTAAAAATGAAACTGAACTTATTAAACATGTTAATACGTTGTTTTTGGCAAAGAGGCAATACAATACCAGAGCAACTGACTCTGCAACCACTCAAAACAATCCTCACTACACTTTATCATGCCAAACTGATACAACAGAAGATGAGGTGTGGAAAGCAACCACTGTCTGTTGTATCTACACGGTTCTCTTCCAGGCCTGATAGGTCAAAATTAAATAAATGAATAAATATCAAACCAAATGCCCAGTGTCATTTTATTTCTCAAATAGCTGCTTTTACATTACACTGTATAGTGTAAAGGGCATTTACCTGAACTAGATGAACGATAGAGTACCTTTAATCCAACACATCATTATTACTTACTTTTAGCAATACAAACAATATAAAAAATAACAATAATTTGCAGATTGACTAATGCACCATCTCTCCCATGTTGTTATTATTACCTTTAGAGCAAGCTTTTAAGTGAGCTCTTTACCATATAATGACAGTGTTGTTTCAAATGGACAGAAAATCATTGCAGGTAATTGCACAGCTCAGGTCTCTTATGGGAATGACCCAGGGGGAGTTAACAGGGGGCTGCTCCACTTACAATAACAGACCGTGACCCTGTGCTTGTTTCGGAACTACATGAAAATGCCCTAAAATACATTACTCTACTCCAGCCCATCCATCCAGCTTGTACCCTCTAAAAAATGTTGGATTATTTTGGTAACCAAACTGCTGGGTCAAAGCGTGTTGGTTCACAAGTTGGGTTATAATAACCCAAAGTTGGGTTAAAATAAATAGCCTGTTAGGTTAGGGTGGATAGGGGACGTGGCTTCTACAACTGCACAGAGCTGCCTGGTGGCCATTTTCCACCTTTTCATGTCTCATGTCGCATGCTCCACCTGCTCCCAGAAAAAACACTTTTACAGTATTTATTATGTTTTATGTTTTTATTTTATCACTTCATTTATAACGTTTTACAACTGAACCTTAGCCTGTGGTCTCTTCTTGCTTGGTTTACTGTTCTAATTACAAAAGGACTAATTTATAACCACCTAAATAAGCAAAAGTGGAGTTATCTTAAGATGGGCATTTTTTTTTTTTTATTAAATAGGCTTAGGTAAGAGCCAAAACTGACAGAGAAATGACGTGCTAAAGTTAGCAGAAAAGTCTAATATTGTATATGTAAAAAAGCGTGTTAATTTTAGCCTGACCAGAGCTAACTGTTTCTGTCACTGCCTGACTTAAGGAATCTTCCAAGGGATTCTATTCTTATACAAACTACATTAAAACAGTAATTTGTTGATGGTCCCTAAATAGCAACAAGCAGCGTACCCAGAGAGCAGCTCTCCATATAAACATCTATTTATATATGTATATGTTTAAAAGATGGTTAAAATAAGTAACTGTTAGTATAAGATGCATTCCACCTTAAATATTCAACCCAAAAGTTGGGTCATTTTAACCCAACAATTGGATAAAAGTTGGATTATTTTAATCCATCATTTTTTAAGAGTGTGCCCAGTCTCTGTTCTTATATGGAGCTAGTGTAGTGTGGCTTTAGGTGTAACCAGCCACAGTGACAGCTGGCCTGCAGAACTATATTGATTTTGTAGGACACAGTAGTTTAATGAAAGGATTCAGCAGCGAGCATTTCTCCAACCAGGGAGCTCTGTGGTTACATTGGCCTTGAGGGTAAAACACACAATATTGATGTGACCAAAACTGCCCTCCCTCACTCTCTGCATTTGTTTTTCCGGGTTGGTGGTGCTCTTTAAATAAAACATTTTCCTTCGACCTACAACAGCATGGTTATTTTTATGGCACCATAGTTGCCCACAATGGTACAATAGTGACTACTGCAAACCTTTTTGGAATTTAAATGGCCATTAACTGACAAGATCAACGCAGTGCCAGCAATTATGTCAGAAATGGGTATTGTTGTGGTGTAAACTGACACACTGAAATATATGCACGTCAATGTTGAGCTCAGACTGCCAAAGTTTTAGGTATTGGATTCACAATGAACAAAACCTTGAACTGGTGTATATATTTTACTATTGACTTTATAATGCTGCCAAACCATTATGTGTTTGTCACTTCTAAGAACTAAGGATTGCTGAACTGTGTAATTGTGTTCTGGGGACTCTGCAGCAGACCTTTGTGCTTACAATTATCAGCAACATTTCCAAAACCACAGTCAGCTTAGAACTAGTTTCACTTTTCATTGAGTGTGCACGTCATCAAATTTTAAAACTGAAAATCAAACATTAAACACAGCATCACTGTGTGTAGTGTTCCAAATACATTAGCCTACAATAAAAGGCCTAATTATTAGACAAAATATGTTTTAACCTTAGGGAGGGGGTAATTTTCTAAATACATTTTTTGGAGCTTTCTACCATGTTATAACGTTGTTTTCTCATCAAAAACATGCCTGAAGAGGTCTTATATGTCATTCATGCATGTTTGAGTAATCTTGCGATCTCATCTGGCCTCTATTCAAACCCTCCTTACAGTTAGCAGTGTGATTCTGTCCAGTGCTCAACCCACAAGTCTACGTCATCCATGCTCCCACATGGAAATTTTCCATAAATATACAAAAATATACAAAACAATACACTACAATTTCACAAACCTGATGTGATGTGCTGTAGTTTTATAAGTGAGAAGCACGGCAATTGTAATGTGGTAGCACTCTGAAAGGGAAGTGACTTAGCACAGAGAGCAAAGGGAAAGGGGACTCAGAGTGTCAAAAACAACGTTTCAAGTAAAACTTATAAAACATATTAATACATTATTTTCAGCGAATATAGCATTTTCAAAACAATAAAAGGTAACATGGTGGTGTGATTCTAATTATAAAGCATTTTGCTATCCAAGAACAAGGAAGTGCGCTGTAAGCATGCTAGTTGTTGTTAGCTTTACTGTGACAGTAAAATAATGCTCTTGTCTCTTAAAGTTGTCAAAAGTACTTAATGGGGAATAACAATGGTGCAAACTGTTTAAAATAAACTAGTTCTGTTTTTCACATTTTTAAGATAGCATCTTTAAATTGTATATTAGGCTGCACTCAAATAAATGAAATGTGGTCACCAAATAAATCTAAATGTTAACTGAACATAAATATTTTAAATAATAGATTTACTTTGCATCTGCATTCAATTTTTTTTTTTTTTTAAGGCAACATAATATAACAAGGGTCAGCATTTCTTTATGTTTTTACTTCATTCAAAAATTACATTTTCTCATAAATTTACAATTTGAAACGTAACTTACAACTACTACTAAAAATCTACCCCGAGCATTCATCCATAGAACCACACACAAGCCATGTCCTAATCTCAACCCACACTACACCCATACAAACCATACTATCCACCCCACGGAAACATGAAACAAAAGACGCTATTGTTTTTGTTTTCTCATACTATTACTACCTCCTATATGATCCTCACTAGAGCTGCATGTGCACTAACCCATGCACCAGAGAATTGGATAGAAAAAAATCTCCCTAGCATGCATACATTTCAGTAATAGCGGCTGCATATTTTGAAACAGCTTTGCTGGGCCATTACACTGATGTTTGTTTTATCTCATGGGCCAACTGAACCACAACACCCGTCTAATTGGTTCTGTTACTGATGATGGAATTGCTGCTTATCTGTGTCGCCTTACAACACTCACAGACAGGCCTTTTCCCTGCTGTCAGGGCTGGTAGCAGGTCTAAGAGGGCCTGGGCAAGATGCTATGGTAATGGGGCCCTGCTTAAAGTGGGACTAAACTATAGAAGTATAATAAGATCCGGAAGATGAATCAAAGATGGCAGCATATTGTTTTCAATAGCCTGTGCTCATTGCTGTGAAATGCCAAAAAGAAAAAAATAAATGAATACTGAATACTGGCCTAGTGTCGCCCAACGTGTGACATCAGAAACATGAACCTCATCAATCAATCAGAGTGATAGCTGCTAGAGCGGAGCCGGTATTGGCTCCGAGTGGGTCGAGGCCAAATCTTGCAAAGCAAATTTTTAGGCACTTTAAGGATTAAAAAAAAAAAAAAAAAAAAAAAAAAAAGTTCATGTTGTGAAAATGCAGAAGAATCTGCATTTCAGGCAGTCTGAATTCCCCAAAATGCACTGCGCTCTATGGGAGAATTCTTTCTGGGCTGGAGCTCCCGGGAGCTGCAGTACCTGGAGCGGCCACTAGTCGATCTCACACGGGGACGGAGGGGGAGTGTCTTATTCAGTTCTTATTATAGATCCATGGACTAAACACCTAAACTTAACCTAAAACTACATTGCAAATGGAGCTCAGCAGTGCCCGCCCTGGTTCCAGAAGTAATTTCTCATTCATATTAAAAGTTTGAACGCTTGCTCCGGGTTAATCAGCTATGTGGTAACTAATGACTACAAGACCTATAATTGTATTTAAAATATGTTTCTGAAACCTTATAAACGGCTAAGTTATTAAAACACTTAGCCAAATCTTGCATTTTAAATGTGCTTTTTGGACACACAACTGTGTTATGGATATTATTTAACACACAGCTGGTTAGCCTCTGCGATACCTTTGAACTCTGAATATTTACGTTTTTCAAAAAGTCTATGGGAAAAATGAATGGAAGTTAATTTGTTGAGCTCCATAGAGATGCTAAACTGGGCAGTACCTGGTGGATTATAGGGGAGAGTGAGCGAGGAGGAGGGGTGGGGTTTGGACATATGAGAAACAGTGTGAAAACTGCCAAAAAAAAAGACTAGAAACAGTAGACAAATAAATGCTCTATGCCATTCATTTTAATGAGGCAGCAAAATAAAACAACCTTTTTGTTACATTTGACAACAAGTATTAAGAGTTAATATCTAACTTCCAGTTCCAGTTTCTGAAGTTCACTCATGTGTACAGGATTTGTGGTGCTTGACAATCAAATTTTAGTTTTTATTTCATCAAACTATAACTGGTCTGCTATATTTTTGGTGCATTATGGTCACAGCAGCATTGTGATTTGGGTGGAAAACCAAAGGTGAAGCGCCCAAACAAACCAAAAACAAAGATGCCGACGCTGACAGACGTACTTAGTTCCACTTCATCAAAAATACAGATTATTTTGTTTTTGAAAAGTGTGAAGAAGAAAGCGCTTTGTGCATTTGTGAACAGGGAAGACGCCTATGCTTTCCTCTCAGCTGGATTTAACAAGCGTTGGATTTTTCAGCTTGTTTCACTGTTGTGTCTCATCGCCTAAGTCAGAAGACATTTGACATTGAAAGAACAACCAAAAGAGTGTGGCTGAGTGGTTAGGGAGTTCACTCAACAGCTTGAAACGGCCCTGCACGTTTTTGTTGTTTCTAATAGTGCACAGCTCATAAATCCAAATCCAAACCTGCTCTTCGCCTTGAGGCGCTGGAGCCGCTCTTGTATTTTCAGCCATATAACCTTGAAGCAATATTCTTACCCACAATTACATCACGTCCAGAAGAGTTTTTTTCATGGCCGTTGCAGACCACTTTCTAATGGTGCAGTTCCATCAAACAGCAACAGGGATGCAGTAACCAGGGAGGCAGGGGTGAGACTTTCAACAGCTATTTCCAAAGAGCGGCGTAGCTAAAGGTGCACTATGTAATTTTCCTAGTGGGGGGTCCGTCGTGTTCTTGTCTCCACGGAGATGTTACTGCTTTGCCTGGAATGTTTCATGTTCCAGTACGAGTATGGCATTTATAATATTATAATTTTGGATGCCATAAGATATTTGAGTCGCAGTTTTGTTGAATAAGACACTTCACCTCTTGCGAACTCAAAAATAAGTGATATAACTCTAAGTTGCTATAGATCTGCTAACAAAATAATTAAATGTAGCCAAATGCCATGGCTGCGTAGGATTTAAGTTTGTTTGAGTCCAAATGTAACAACACCATCCAAATTCTGGGTTATATTTTGGAGTAAATGAAACCCGCATCACAGAAGGCAACACAGATAAGCTGATTTGCAGGGATAGAAGACCAAACTATGAAAATGTAAAAGTTGTATTTAGATGTAATTAAATTAAGTCTTATAAGTAAACTAAATATGTTGCTTCTGCTGCAGTTCACATAAAAACGGTTTTGTACATAAAATCAACAAGTTCAAATGTCCAGGGAGCGCTCAGTGTGCCCCAGGCATGTACACTGTAGTGCGCATCATAAATTCGAGGATCATTGTTTTTTGATTGTGAAGGGAATGGAGACTGTGTATTCCACATTCACTGTCCTCATAAAGAAAACTGTATGACATACTGTACAGTCCTTGCACTGAACCACAGCTTTTTTTTTTAACATTTATGGCAGCTTGTGGCAGGCACACCCTTTGATTTAACAGCATTCAGTAAGAGATGGGTTCTCCCTTCCTTCCACCCGTCAGCTTCTTCCTTGTTCCAGTTGTTTGAAGCTGAGCTGCATCATCCTGCAGTTCTTGAAGGAGGGAATCTGTATGTCATATACAGTGGGGCAATAAAGTATTTAGT
>KN474654.1:0-15313 GCA_000787095.1 Periophthalmodon schlosseri
GTGTCTTGCTTAAGGACACAATGACTTTGTTGGCCCACTGTGGCTCCTGGAATTCCTAGCAGTCTCCCATCCAAGTACTAACCAGGCTCAGCCCTGCTTAGCTTCTGAGACTTGATGAAATCTGGCTTTGATAAGGAGGTTTGGTTAAATGTATAGAGATTGTATTAGCAGTATATCAATAACAGTAAGTACTAATTGCAGTATACTCTCACTAAAATTATACAGTAAAGTTAAGGGAACATTTTACTTTTATGGTGTATTTTTTATTGCATATTCCCCTAACATAAAAAATGTTATAGGTATGATATTTTATCTGAAGAGCACTACTTTTGACTTTTACTTGAGTAGCATTAGCAGAGATTTACTTGCGTACTTACTCTGGCTGGATTGTGTCTCTGCTCAGGCGTGATTTTTGTATAGCTCTCATCTTTTCCTATAGTAGCACATTTCCCTCATTGACTTTGTGATGGGAGTGACTCAGCAGTGATGATAAAACAGATCAAACACACTCATTTTGGTTATAGTGTCTTTTCTCTCACCATCTGCTGTACCGTGCACCAGCATCAGCGCCTGATCCCGGAAAGCCTGGGCGTTCTGTAGTACACTGGAAAACTAAGACGCAAAGATTAGGAAAAAGCCATTAGTAATTCAGTCTATCACAAAATATGAAATAACTTTATACATTGACAATAATAATGTATGGGAAATTCACTGTATCAAAGCTGTAATATATGATTTTGACTTTTCTAGTGAAGGGCATCTGCTTGTTTCCATAGAGATGCTTGATGTTCCACTATCAAAATTATGAAACTACTAAATACTTCTGTACATTGACAATAATAAACAGACTGCATTTTTGTTGTTTTAAAACGTTAGTATTTGATGACGTTTTAATTAGAAATGGCAGGTAGGGGCAGATGCTACAGTATGAAAAATTCACTATATTAAAGGTGCGATATGTAACTTTTCCGGCAAAGTATCTGCCATTTGCTTGTCTCCATGGAGATGTTATTCCTTATCTTCCATAAAATGGCATCAACTTATCTATGTCCATGCCGCCACCATGCCAATTTACAGGTCAGATCTGTGGAGAATTAATGTTTATGTTTTTCAGGTATTTCGACAAATAAAATCTGTTATGCCACACTGTGGGACATTCCGGGACAAGCAGCAGCAACCAGTCATCACTTACTAGCCCCCACCTGTTCAAGGGTTTCAGAATGATGAAAAATTAAGACTATACTATAGCAATCAACAATTTACAAATCAATATTATATCTCTTGAATGGGAAAATGAATATCATGAATACTTTTAGGTAAGCATCTTGTAGATCTGAATATACGCAATATAAATGACATTTTTTTGTTATCCATAAAAAGGTAATTCATACATTTACACTACTTTCATACAGGTGATAAAGGTGCATTATGTAACTTTTATAGTGGGGAGTCCGCCACCTAGTTGTCTCCATGGAGAGGTTATAGCTTTGGAATGTTACACACTTTTGGAAATAAACTTTCATTTTTTCAGACCAAGGTTTAGTTTGTTTTCATACCTGACAGTTTGGACTGCTCACTAGAGCGGTCTTGTGATGTTGCTGTGACGTGTCTGGTCAGCTGATTTAAACAGGTTTTGGCGCTGTCTTCCTACCGCTGGAGGCAGGACGACAGCGCCATCTGCAGTCCGACTTCTTCAGGACAGTATCCCAGGTGTGTGAGAGTAAAAAAGCCTGCTAAACCAGGGCGAGGGGGCTTTTTTTCTCTCACACATATCAGCTGACCACAAGAGCGGTAGTCCAAAATGTCAGGTATGAAAACAAACTAAACCTTGGTCTGAAAAAATAAGATATTAAAACAAATGGAATTAAATGTCTCTATCTCCATGGAAACAAGAATGAGAGCCACCACACCGCATTACAGGTCAGATCTGTTGAGAGGCAAGCCTGCTCACCGTAAGAGAGCAGTAATGCCATACCTTTAAATGTAGTCCAAAATTCCCATACAAGCAATATGGATGTTAACATGTACTTTTATAGTACCACGTGCACACAGACCTCTAAGTCTGTTAATCTCAAGCTTGTATAAGTATTTGATCTTAATACAGATAATTGTACATATTTTTCTTATCAAAACATCCTCTAAAAATATCCCTACTTGTACCTTGCCTTCCTTGTTTTGGTATCTTTGACATTTATGATAAAATAATCCCACTCTTCCTGCTGTTTCTTTCCAGCTGATTTAACAAATGCACGGTTTTACACTAAAGATCTGTTCTATGTGGGAGGCCTATGGTACATGCTCAGAGAGGCGATGAATGACAGAATCCTACAGAGCCAAAGAAGACACAGAGGAGGTGGAGAGATGGAGGAGGGTTTGATGTGTTTTGATATGCAGATGGTAGAACACTGTAAGAACATGTCTTTTAAACTGCTACAAAGAAAAAAAACATGTACCTGGTATCGGCTGTCGTCCCGTAGCGGTAAACCCAAGTATCGCTCTGAGAAGGCGGAGGCTACAGAGGAGAGGGACAGAGGGAGAGGAAGAGAGGGGGAGAAGGATAGAGAGTGGGAGAGTGGGGGAGAGAGAGACAGAAGAAAGAGTGAGGGAGAGAGAGTGAGAAAGAGGGAAGGAGAGAAAGAGAGGGAGAGAAAGAGGAGGGATAGAGAGTGGGAGAGTGGGAGAGAGAGAGAAAGAGAGAGAGGAGAGGAAGAGAGAGAAAGAAGGAGGGAGAGAGGGAGACACATTCATAGCATACTAATTATACCATGATGAGCTGATGAGCGTGTTACTTCCTGGTTTGCAGCGATAAAAACACTTTATAATTCGATGCAAACAGTGTCCTTATTTTGACCCTAAAAACCTGGTTTTGTTGCATATATGTATACTACTTAGCATACTATGTGAACATGTGAACTATGTCATTAACATAATATAATCTAATAATGATCACACTTTCAACCTGTTGAGTGGACGAGTGTTCTAACCACTGAGCTACTGTTACTCCAATATTTATGGCTTTAGGCTGAGAAAAGCTGAAGCATTTTCATTTAACAGAATAGTTCATTAAATAGAATAGTACTGTATAAAAGTGTTTTATATTTCTCACCATAGAGTTTCCAGTCTGTCACTGGGGACATGGCGCAGGCACATTTGAACAGACTGTCTGTGGACTTCATCAGCATCAAGGCCAGGTAAGCTCCATAACCCTGGGCAACGCACAATTTACAGAAAAGATTTGAATTATTATTGATTTTAGGAAATGTAATGCAAGGTTTACCAAGGTTTAGATATTTACAGCTATGCATGAATCAGCAAAGAAATGATTATAAGGTCACTCTATCTCGTTTTGCATAATGTTACTACAGAAAACAATGGTTACACTTTAGAATAACTGCCTTAATTGGTCTTAATAAAGCATGATGCACAAATCATGTATTAAGAATGATTCAAGCTTAGTAAATATTTAATTAAGGGGTTAGGGTTAAGAGTTAAGAATGTAGTGGTAGTTTTCAAGTTAACTTTTACCTTTAGTTCAGCAAAGATTGGCAATTCTAAGGCTGAAATTATCCAAATGATTCTAGTGAAAGTGTGTGGAATTTAGAAACAACAATTTAGAACTTCCTGTATTACCACGGCTTCACAAGGTGAAGGAGTGTTTTCATTTTTGAGAGAAGAATTAACCTAAATTTGGATTTGTGTATTGAACATGTGTGAATGAAATAAAACACAACTCCAGGTTTGTGATGAGGAAACAACATTATAACATAGACCAGAAAATAGCATAATATGGACCTTTATGTCTGAATCACTTAATAAACTGTTGGTTCATTATAAAGTGTCACCAAAACAATTTAACAAAGTCAGTCAGTGAGTCTAAGGTTGTTTTCACACACGTTAGTGCCTCTGTGGACCGGTCCCAGTGTGCACTAGATTTAGTTCTGTTTCCTTTCCTTTTCTTGTTCTTTGTCTTGTTCACATACACTGCGCATCATTCACCCCAAACACTCACCATGAACCACGTGAGAGTCCATCAGCTGATCGTCAAACTTATTTCCACGACAGCATGCGTCAACACAGGGGACATATTCACGGGACAGAGGCCCATGAATATGCCGCGCACACGCTCGCTTCCCCTATACACAGAGGTCTTTTCTCTCACCTGTGGCTAAATACACTGTGACGACTGTACGCGCTGGTGGAGGAGGAAAAAAAGCTTTTTGAACAACACACAGACAGACCCAGGCTCACCTGCGCAGACAGACCCAGACCCAACTGCGCAGACAGAGGCAGGCTGGTGCTGATATTAAGTTGATTCAAATGGCCTCGTCAGACGAGCGTGTCAAACAGCAGCTCCACAGCGTCCATTCACACAAATATACGTGATCTGACCGCTTTTTACCCAATTCCAAGCACTTTTACTGTCACAGGGGACTGCGTAGGTCGGCCTGAGGTCGGCCGCATTCACAATACACTCACCCCCCTCCAGAGTGCGAGTGAAGCCGCTCCGAGACTTCCTCTTTCAAGTGCTCTCGGACCGGCCGTCCAGTCCAGAATGTGACTGTTGTGTTCACCGGCCCAAGCACGGCACTCTCAGAACGAATGCTCTTTTACGTCGACCTAACTAGAGTGAGCGTGTAAACGACCTTAGATTACACAAACCTATTTTCCAGTACCTTCTATGCAACCTGATACAAATACAATACTCCATTAAGTCTCCTTGATTACAAATGCACAGTTACATCTTTTATTTAATCATAACAACAAATGCCCATGTTATCTTATCGTGTTTACATTATAAAGGAAACTGGATGCTTCACATAAATGGGAGTACACAGCCCGCAGCTATGTTCTGTATTATGTATGTGAATAAATTAGACAGAATCCACCTAATGAAGGACCACGGCTCACCTTCCCGAACAGCGCTATCCTCGTGCGGTCGATATATGGAAATTTCAGCATGTACCTGGAGGAAAACACAACACAAGAGAGATTTTATAAAGAGCTGGTTAAAATGCAAGCAAAGGCTCCATATGTATGTCTTGGAGGTGTTAATAAATAAAACATATGTATTTGCTATGAGTTTCAGCAGATGAGGAAAATATTTATTATACTAAAAGAAGCTTTGGTTGAAAAATAAAAAAAATCCCAAAAAATCCAAGGTTAATTGTAATAAATTTTAATAGATGTGAAAAGTGTAACTGTTGGTCTATCTCCTTGATATGTATTTGAATGTTTCATATATGTTGCAATAGGGAACACTCTATTTTTTATTTATTTTTTTATTTTTTTTATTCGGTCATTACATTCAAAATCAAACATTTTCCAACTTGTATAAGGTTGTACATAACATTTCTACCATGACCGAAAGGGTTTAGGTTGAAGTAAGAATTACTTATATTGCCTAACCCTATTTAATAATAACGCACAAGAATTCCAAGAAAAGCAGCAGATCAGTTCTACAATATATCACTCAATATATAAACAAAAGAAAAACTACAAACAACAGAAATTCACATGGATCATTCCTGAGTCCTGTAACTTTCAAAAAGTAATGTTTTATACCTTTTTAAATGCTTCTATTGTGTAGGAGCTTTTTAATTTGTCATCAAGGTTGTTCCACACACTAACAGAACAGAAATACAATGACGTTTTTTACTGGTTCTGGTCTTACTTTTTTGAATATACCTGTTCTTCTGAGATGATATTGACTCTCTCTCTGTTTGAATAACATCTGTAAACAAGGAGGGAGCTTATGATTTTATGCCTTATACATCATTACGGCTGTGCTCAAATCAATAAGATCAGACAATTTTACTAGTTTTAGGCTTAACAAAATAGGATTTCTTGGTGCGAGATAGTCTGCTTGGTCAACTATTCTAACTACCTTCTTTTGGAGTAGAAAAATAGATTTTATTTTGGATTTATAAGTTTTACCCCAAATTTCTATACAGTAATTCAAATATGGTAGGAATAGACTATTGTACAATAATTTAAGTGAGGCCAGACTCAGCAAAAATTTCATTTTACTCATTATAGCACAAATTTTAGCTAACTTTGTCTGAAGAACACTAATGTGCACTTTCCAATTAAGTTTTTCATCAATATGAATACCTAAGAATTTGGTCGCAGTCACTCGTTCAATTTCCATATCATTTAATTTAATATTAGTTGAGCAGTCAATTTTTCTATTCCCAAAGATAATATATTTGGTTTTATTTAGATTCATTGAAAGTTTATTAATATCAAACCACTGTTTTATTTTGCTAAGGTCATTTTCTACTGTATGTATAAGATTTGATAAGTTCCTTCCCGAGCAATAGAGGCTGGTGTCATCAGCAAACAAAATACAGTTTAGATTGTCCATTGCCTCACAAACATCATTTATGTACATAAGAAATAATTTGGGTCCTAAAACATAGCCCTGTGGAACACCATGCGTATAAATTTTTTATAATTTATATCATTCATATGCACATACTGAGGTCTATTCAGAAGACAGCTTTCCAGCCAGCTGAGAGCAATTCCTCTGATGCCATACTGTTCAATTTTTTTTAAAAGTAGTGTATGGTCAATGGTGTCAAAGGCTTTGTTAAGATCTATAAATATACCTACAGTGTATTCTTTATTGTCTATTGCTGTAGATATCTTCTCCACAAGCTCCATGATGGCCATTGAAGTAGACCTTTTTAGCCTAAAGCCATATTGATAATCACTAAGTAAATTGTACTTATCAATAAAATTATCCAATCTTGATACAAAAAGTTTTTCTAAAATTTATTTAACAAATAATCTGACTCTACTCTGAAAGTATTTTGCATTTTGACTTTTTTTAAATCTCAAAAATTGTAATTTGTTGATTTGATTGGATATGATTATGTTCATGGTAGAAAAGGTTTCAGCAGTAGTCATCTGGACAGTGTTTTTTTTTTTAAATCAAGATGTTTCGGCTCCTATCCAAAAGTCATTTTCAATTGAAGTTACTGGTCTGAGACACTAGGATTTATACTACATTGAGATTTAGAGTGAAACTGTCCTGCCCTTTTTCTGCCCCTTTGCTTCTGGACAGGACCTGAAACGTCTTGATTTCAAAAACAGTGTCCAGATGACTATCTCTGAACCCTTTTCTACCTCAGACCAGGATCAGGGATTGCGCCGTCTCGGATGATTATGCTGAACAAAAAGCTAGATATGTATAGTAGGGTAAAGGGTAAGTCTATGAATATACTGTGCATGGGGAAGGGAATTATTATATTATGATTTTTAATATGTAAACTATGGAAATATGTAAAATTGGCAAGATTTACTGGCATATTTGAATATTAAAGATTAGTCATGCATTGGTCACGATCAAAAATATTACTTTATCATCTTAAACCTTACCCATCTTCATCCTGTAAATATGTATTATCATTTTTTTTTTCTTATTATAAACAGCACAAGGTTTGCATTTTTGGGAAGTTGGGATAAAATGAGCAACCAAAACTGAATTTTCAACGCCATTGTGTTTTTGTAGTGAGCCCACAACAGGATCACAAACTAAAATTGCTGTATGGTTGGATATTGTTATCTGTAACTTTGAATGGGATTTTAGATTACACTTACTCGACAGCGGTGATGTGGTCATGCAGGTCCACTGTGCCCAGCCTGTGGTGCAGCTCATGAAGGAGTCTCTGTCCCTGGAAGCCACTGCCCCGAGCGTCCAGACGAGCCACGATCACACTGTCAGAGCTGACTAACACAGAGTCCCAGCCCAGAGAGAAAAGCTCACTCACCGCCTGACCACCAGGGGCGCTGTCACTGAGCACACAAGGACAACAAGAGGGAGCTCATGTAACTGTCATACAGTAAAATGTACCATAATACTCTCTCATTGCTCAGTGGACAAGATTTTATACATTATGTGATCAAATATTTTCGGAGCAGAACCACACCAAGTACTTGGGCATGCACATTAGTAGCGTTTTACTCATAGACTGTATAAAGGAGTGGACTAAAGAAGTGTGACATCATCCATAGCTTTGGCTCCAGTCAAATGAAGCTCAACGAGGCTAGCGTTTATAGGGGTGAATTTGGAGCCAAGATCCATATTTGGAATTCCAACCGCGAGTATCATAGCAACCAAAAAGCCAATCTGGAGCAAGGCTGTTGAAGGTAATACCGCTTCCTGCCTGCAAGGCTGGTTTAGCAGGGAGCGGGCGCTTAGTGACACTGTCAACCAAACCTGTTGCTAACGCTAGCGGTAGCAACCCTGGGGGAAAGAAAACGCGTGATTTGTCTATTATTAATGTTCATATCTTGTTTTACGGGCAAGATAGTGAAATCAGGATCATGTAGAGCGGGTTATTGAACTTCATCACTATGAAGTTGAACTTGGCTGTAGTCCTTTAATTGTTTAGTCTGAGTCAACCAAAATGTATAATAGTCAAATAATTATTTTATTTAGATTATAAGGGTTTCCATGGGAAAACAGCAGAAAGAAGGTATAGAGTGAGTTTGCTGAAGATTAGGTAATTTATTTCCTCTTTCATATACATTATACACTATTCCCTAGTACTTCTCTGTAAATAGTTGTTTTTGCATGAACTTCCGTGCACTTGGAGCCTTGTGAGTGCAGTTTGGGTCAGACATAGAGATGCATGATCGTTTTGAGAGCTTTTGCCACACTTTAGTCGACCAAGATTTTTTCAGTTTGGCTACGGCCCTACTTGAAGCACTAAAATCATCGTCTATAACTCGCTAGTATGCGGCACCCTTGAATACTGTTCCACCATCTGGGATCCTTATCTATCACAGGACAAGAGTAAACTTGAAAAGTTCACAGAAGAGCAGAATGTTTTGTAACGTCCAAAAATCTTGAATGGAAAATTCTAAAGGAAGGTTGGAAACATCAACGACTTTTCCTGATGTATGAAATTACCAATCAACCTGTAGCAGTGCCACCCAGTAAGTTAAATAAATCTAGTAAATAGTTAAATATTACATAGATTGTGTTGAACGATAAAGCCAAATGCCTTTATATAATACATACATGATAAACAGGAGTCCATAGTGTCTTGAGTCTGAGAAGTCCGGCGGGTATGAGATCTTCAATGGTAAATCTGCAAGGACAAAAATGAAATAACCATGTATGCATTTTGAATTTATTAAACAGTTCATTTCACAGCTTACCAAAATGTTCTATGGGGACAGTTCTGAATTCAGACAGCTGGATCCTCTTGTATCTGAGTGCAGCCTTCAGCACCGAGTTATTCTCCAGGATGTAATAATCTGAGAGCACAAGGAAAGATTTAATGTTATACAGTGGCATTGTGGTTATAGGTTTAGAATCCCTGCCTCATAGCAAGAACGTCCCAGGTTCAATTCCCTAGTCAGGTGTGCCCTTTTTCATGTGGAGTTTCTACATGAACCTAAAACATGCACAATAGGGTGATCCTCCAGCATTAGGGTAATCCTCCTGAGTAGGGATGGGACAATAAACAGTAATATTGTTTATCGTGATAAAAAGAGTAGAACAATAATCGCTTGTGGGACATTTTAGATAATAATAACAATCGCCAACAAAGATAATCATCATTACGTCACCAAAATGTACAGAAAAAAAACTTCTCCAGCTACATATACAGATCCAGCTTTTTCAGTTCCTATATTGATACTACCGAAAATGCCCACTATTAACTGATACCAGTGTAGGAAATGGTACTTATTTCATTATATCATGGAACCAATACCCAATCCAGACAATTTTTCAGAATCAACGCCGATATTCAACACCAGTATCAATATCAGTGCATCCCTAGTTTTCAGTTATAACAAATACAATACTATAACAGCTGTTTAAATATGGAACCTATTCATAAGATTAAAATTATAATTATTCATATCCATAACATTTTAAAACTGACAGTAACTTTAATAATTATCGTAATATAATCGTTATTCATAATTATTTTGGCCATGATAATCATGACACCAAATTTAAATATCATCCCATGCCTACTCTGGACCATCAACTTATAGCTGAGGAGATGGGTCCATTGCGTTGTAGTCACCCACAGCTCCTGACGAGTTTAGCCCAGTGGTACTGGAAAAAAAATGCAGAGAACTAAATTGTAATAAAGGTGCACTACATAACTTTTCTGATGAATGATATGCCACCTGAGTTATTTTTTGACCTGGAAGGAAACCATGGAAACAAGCAGATGATGGATCCCCCCACACCAGAAAAGTGACATAGAAAGTTGTTACCCCTATGATTCTTCCTACAATATCTGTAAATTTTATTTTATGTTTTGTGGTGTGCTCATTTAAGCTATGACTTCATATATACATCTCTACTACTTATTGCAATTCTTAAAAAAGATATATGTTGAAAATAAAAGCAACTGGTGACTTGAAATACAAATCTGTCAACTGTGAAATATACAATTTGAAATAATCATACTATTTTTCACCATTTGAAGCCCAGCTGGTTTCAACTCACAAATAATTTCTCTTTTTTGGCTTTTTTCACGAATAAAATGAAATTGGTCCAGCATCTCTTAATGGAAAACCCCAAATGGATCTTGGCCTCATTATAAATAGCTGGGGGCAGTTCCCAGCTGTGCAGAGTGCCCCAGCCAAATCTCCACAGGCAAAGAGCATATTCACACCACACACATGTCAGAAACACGACTGCAGTGTGTGTGGTCAATATGCGCATGGACCAATCAAATACAAGTATGCAAATGAGAGATTTTGGGGTGTTTTTAGGGTACATTTTTCAGACTGGGTTTTACATGTAAATATAGATAGTATAATTGTAATGAAATGAATTCCCCGTACTCAGTTCTTGCCAATTGTTTTATTGCCTCATAAATGTACTACTTAAAGGTTCTATATTACACAAAATTGACTTTTGTGAGCTTTAAGCCATGTTAGAAAGTTGTTACCTCCTCAAAACCATACCTGAAGTTGTGTTTTGTTTATGTATGTTTGAGTAATTCTTTATTAATAGGCTGTGTGCATCTCCAAAGCTCAAAATGCTCTGTTCCACCTTGTGATGTCATGTAGCGGTAGTTTTCAAGTTAACAGCTCCTTTTACCTTTTGTTAAATAGAAATTGGCAATCCCAGGGCAGAAATAATCCAAATGATTTTAGTGAAAGTGTATGGAGTTTAAAAACACAGTGGCACACTTCCTATATTACCACATGACATCACAAGGTGGAATGGAGTGTTTTCTGTTTGAGAGAAGAACTCAAGCCTAATATGCAGGGTTTGTGTGTTAAATATGTGTGAATGAAGCAAAACACAACTCCAGGTCTGTTTGTGATGGAGGAAACAAATTATCAGAGATCAGAAAATAGTGTAATATGGGCCCATTGAATCGCACAATGTAACTTTTCTGGTGGAGGGTCTGTCACCCGCTTATCTCCATGGATATGTTTGATTGCTGCTTTGCCAAGAATGTTCCACAGTATGGCATTAAACCTATATATCCCCATGTAGACAATCAGGTTTGTCAAATCTGTGCAGAGGCGAGCCAGCTCACAGTAGGAATGCATGCTCTTCAAGCTATTTTTGACCCATAAAACATCTGTAATTGGATAGATCCAAGATCAGTAATTTTAATGCCATACTCTGGAACATTCCAGGCAAAGAAATAACACATTCATGGAGATAATCAGGTGGGAAAGGTTACATAGTGCATGGACACAAGCTGATATAAGATTGGCAAAGTAATCTAAAAAGAAAGTATATAGTGTACCTTTAAAAGCACTATATTAAAGGTTCTATATTACGGAAAATTGATTCTTGTGAGCTTTAAGCCATGTTATAAATGTGTTACCTCATCAAAACATACCTGGAGTTGTTTCATTCATACATGTTTGAATAACCCTTTATTATTAGTCTGTCTACATCTACAAAGCTCAAAATGTTCTGTTCCACCTTGTGATGTCATGTAGCGGCAGTTTTCAAGTTTACAGCTACCTTTTACCTTTAGTTCAGTAGAGTTTGGCAATTCCAGGGCAGAAATCACCCAAATGATTCTACTGAAGGTGTATGTAGTTTAAAAACACAGTAGAGCACTTTCTGTAGTAGCACATGACATCACAAAGTTTTCTGTTTGAGAGAAGAACTCATAACTTAAATATGCAGTGTTTGTGTGTTTAGCATGTGTATAAAACAAAACACAACTCCAGGTATGTTTGTGATGAGGAACAACATTATATCATAGATCAGAAAATAGAGTAATATGGGCCCTTTAATAAAAATGTTTTCACAATCACAATTATTATATTTTAAAACACAATAAAATAGAAACTAGTAAATCTATTTGTGTATTTTTAGAACATATTTTGACTTCAGTCCAAACACACTGTGAATAATGCTTAGAAGAGAGAAGTCAACAGTAATGCGTATTTGTGAAGCAGATTACTGGGCTAGTCTCCTGGGCTTCAATGGGGAAACCCAATTAGATGTACTGGAGTGTAAAGGCACTACAGTGTAATAGACTAGGCCCGAACTGCCACATCAATCACAATTTAGGCGCTAAAGCTAACAAGCTCCATGCACGCACATTTTATGCCTAAAGACGAGATGTAGAGCCAGCTACAACTGGTTTTCTCAATCCCAGCTTTCATGGCGGTTTAGTGCAACAGGTGGTGGGATGCATTTGGGCAGCTGGGGTGGTAATTGTACGTTACACAGAGAAATGAGCAAATGGAAAGAGATAAATCAAATTACAGTCTAGATCGAAACATGTGGAAATGCTTTGGTAACTAACTGTTAGGTTTCTGTGTAATTGTCATAATACACATTTTAAAGATAGGAGCTTGCATAGAGACCATAGACTGTATATATAAATGGACATAGTTAACCTGCTAGCCGTCACGATCCAAATAGGAAGTGACCATGGGTGTGTTTCAGAATCCATCGACTCTGGTTCTAATTCACTTTCTATTGAAAACTGTAACCCCCTCTCCGTAACTGCTGTTGTCAGGCTCATCATTTTGCTCTTAAATTGTTCGTACTAACCCGCTCTACATGATCCTGGTATTTTTATTTTGCTATTTTGTCCATAAATTAAGATATGAACATTAAACAACAGACAAATAAGGCTCCTTCTTTCCCCGAGGTCGCTCCCACTAGCGTTAGCAACAGGTTTGATTGATAGTGTTGCTAAGCGCCTGCTAAACCAGTGCTGCGGGTGGGAAGAGGCGTTACCTTTAACAGCCTCGCTCCGAATTGGCTCTCTTAAGAATACAGGCTAATCAAGTAATGCAAATTACTACATAACTTTACTAGATTACTATAATGTGTGAAAACTAGTCTCATGTCCAGGCCCGTCAACAGAAATTTGGGGGCCCGAAGTAAGTAGCCTCACATGGGCCCCCTTCTAATATAATTTAATAGGAGGAAGGTCCAGTTCTGGGCTCCTAAGACATTGGGGCCCAGAACAACAGACTCCCCCCCTCCCCCTTCCCCGTCGACTTCCCTGCTCATGTCAACCATTACTGTGAATAAAAGTATACTTACAATGAAATGCATGGAAGTTTAATTAAAAAAATAAATAAATAAATTTGTCTTTGTCTTTGTAGGTCTTTTTGTAGCAATGGTGCTAAATCATGTTTTTTGTTTTTTTTCATGTTTTGAGTCATGTTTAAAAAAAAAAAAAAAAAACTTTTAGCTTTTACTCTGAGTGAGATTTAGTCATGCAAATTCTGACACGTTTTTCCTTTGTGATCCACACAAAAACATGTTCAAGTGATATTTTTAAATCATGATTTGAGTGCTTGTTTTTGAACACAGTGCTTGTCACTATTCCTAATTCATGCTCATCATCGCAAAACAAAGACATTCTTCCTTTTGGACTAAATACAAGTTTTTTAAAAAATCGATTGAGAAAATTTTAATTATAAATGAACACAAGTCAATTGCTATAGTTTTTGATTGTTATGTAAAAATGTCATGATGAACAATATTTTCAAAATGGTCCTTACTTGACGTATTGAGGCTATGCAGGATCACAGTCGGTGCTCCGGGTCCTGGAAGAAGAAGAATAAAAAAAGCGGCTATTTCAATGTTTATATTACAGTCTTGTGCATTATTTAATATCATCTTTTAGGACATTGTTTTCAAAATTGGTTGATGGATCTGAGAGACATTTTGAATATGATTTCAGGTATTTGTGGTTTATTCAGTCATTGGTGGAGCATAATTTTAAAAACAAATAAATAAATAAAAACAACAACATTGAACTGCCAGCTTCCAGACACTGTTGTTGTTATTGTCTCTATCTTGGCCATAACATTATCAGCAAAGGGTCAAAGGTCAACTCTGGTGCAGATAAACAAGAACTGTCAAATTAGTTTCACAAGTGTGTTTTGAAATAAGGTTAGGCCCGTGAATACATAAAAAGTAATATATTCTTATTAGCATTTTTATAAGCCAAGCCTATTACTTTACAGCTTAGCAGAATGGCAATATGAGCAGGTAATAAGACCACTGTGTACTGTCTGCATCTAATTATTAAGTGTTTTATTGTCAGAGAATCAGGAAGTTAGCATGCCAGTTGTTGTCATTACTGCAATGGCAAAAGTCTGCTCTGACCTTTGAAAGTTGAGAAGAAAAGCAACTCATCACCGTGCCTAATTACTTAAATGAAGTACACATGTCAGGGCAAAATACTCAAATAAAAGTATTTAAGTACCCATTTAAAGATGTATTTAAAAAGTATGTCGTGCAGATTTTGAGATGTAATAAAGTATGTAGTGATTTTGATACAGATTTATGCTAAATTTTGTTCAGTAGAAACTTTTTTTTTGTAGTTGTTTTTATTTGTATATTTTTGTTTGCCCAAACTATGAACATAAAAATAAACTCCTCACCCTTTTCAGCAGGTCTCAGACAATCATAAAAATACTTTTACTTTTCAGTACAGTTCAAAAATGTAGTGGAGTAAAAAGTACAGCTACCTGCTCTCAAATGTAGTGAAGTAAAAGTAAAAAGCAACCATTTTAAAATTAACTTAAGTGCAGTACTTTACTACTTGCACTTCATTACATTCCACCACTGCTAATTAAGTTACTCAGAAAGATCAGTGAGGAATAACTCAATCTAAGCTCTCAATTTCATTTAATTTCTCTTAATACCCAGTGCAGTGCTTTTAGGCTCTATCAAACTGCCCTGGCTCACATTTTGGGAATCCTGGACCTTAAATATTAATACAAACTGCTATCATAAACTACATTATGACTCCTGCCCATACACCAGGCCCTCTATAATAACCTGACTCTGTCCAACTGCATTCATTTGACCTTAATTTACTCTTTC